>PVIA01004260.1:0-143293 GCA_004024845.1 Tonatia bakeri
GGCTATCTCTTGGTCACTTAAAAAAATTAGTTCTGGGGCTTTCAAATATGTTTGAGGATAATAAATATTTCAATGCATAATCAAATATTCTTTTTAAACTCAGAAAATATTTTACTTTTACATTAAATTGAATAAAATCTTTACCTTGACTCAGCAGATACATCTTAATTATGATAAAAAATAATGCCACCTTAAATTAATCCACAAACGTTAATGAAATTTTTATAAAAGAAAGCAGTATTTGATCTAAGGACCAGTGTTGCATGAAATGTACCATGTGAATGGACATCATTAACAATGTTAAAACAGAGTCTGTACAATCCCAATAGTTTGAAAAGACTCAGATATCTGAACTTCTAATACAGAAACTCAATGTTCCTGATTATTATCAGTTAAATTTGAAATATATGAGCAAATTACCTTGTAACGTCAAGGGCTTTCTGAACTTTTGCCTGCACAGACCCAAGCAAATCAGCACCCATTTTTTTTAGTAGTTGTGTCAGCAGTACAAACAACCAATCTTGAAGATCATCTTTGTGGACTTGTATGAAGTCCACTAAAGTCTCCAAAAACATGCTGAACACCTACAGTTGATAAACAGGGGAGGGGGGAGAAAAAGGAGGAAACAGTCACATTTATAATCAATTCAAACTGTAGTAGAAAGGAATATAGGAATTAGAGGCACAGCGATTGGCAGCCAAGCAGAAAAATAATCTCTCTTGCCTTTCATTGGACTCTGTGATACAAGAGCATCTGAAATGTTATCCAACTTCTGCTGAAGTTCGACAATTAGCTATTCCATGCAGCATCACTTGGTAAAGAAACTGGCCGTAATGACTGGCACACCTACAGCTTAAACTGGTTAAACTGAATCCACTTCATTTGAAATTTAGGACAAGGAACAACCTATAGGCTTCACTGGCGCTTAGCTGTGTGGTCCTGCAGTCATCAGAAGATGACTCTGCTGACAGCTACTGTGAAGTGTGAGATCACTCTGACCTAATGGGCTCTATTTAGAGGCTCCTCAGATTTCTCAAAATGTCAGTTGTCACATATTTTTTTTTGTTGTAAGATATATTAGTTACTAGAACTGCCCCAAAAGTAACTTAAATGATTTGGGATAATGGTAACTGTAACTAAAATAAAATAAATTCAGAATATAAGTTTACATCTAAATTTTAATGATTTCTAAAATGTCCTAGATGGCATGCTATTAGCCTCCACTTCTACTGATGAGTTTTAGAATTGGTTCCAATATTAATCCATTAATTTAAAAAATGTTGTAAGATAAAAAACATTTAAGGGAAGGGATGCTAATATTACTAAACGATGTATGTCATTAAAATACTTATGGAAAGTGACTTACTTAATGTGTATTATATCTCTACAAGAAATTCCACAGCATACTGGAAGATGTGTTTCTAGGTAAATAGGAAGTAACTCTTAAGACAATGTGAGGCATGTTGTATTGAGACAATTTATAATCACAGTTATGAAATCTATGGTTTGAAATAGTTAATCTGAAAGTAACTGTTTTAATTTGAAAATTAAAAGTTTTGTTCTCAGTACCTGTTTTATTTCTTGAATTTCCTTTATACAATTATATATGAATTCCCATTTTTCTCATGTTAGAAATGAAGGGTGTTTTCCCTATCAGAATTATAACTAAGCTTTAACATTTGAGTATGAATTAGAAAAATACACTTTCATTATTTGTTGAAGATGCTCTGTATTTATTTGTAAGAGCAGAAAGCGTGACTACTTTACATTTTCTAGCACTCTGATACCCAGGTAGCATCTCCTTCCACGCTGTTCTTACTCACGATGCAGTCAGTAACTCCTGTCCCACCGCCACCACCACCACCACCACCGCCACCACCAAACCTGGCTTCTGTCAGATTCAAAACTGGGCCAACGGCCTCTCTAAAACTGTCTGGCTCTCAACTCGGCCCAGAATACCACTGAGCTTCACTAGACCTACTCTATGACAAATGAGTGAATCTAATCTAGTACTCACTTTTACTGGTACCTGGCAAATCTATTTAGCCAGGTGTGCTGGAGTCAGCACCTATCTAGAAAAGTCAACTGTGAAATATTCACAAATTCTGTGAGCTAGTTGGTGGCCTGAAATACCACTGTGGGAGTACTGACTCATCTGAAATTATAGCAAACAGCACAAATCAGGGCTTCCCACCCTTCTCCCAAACCTGGTTTATTGCACACCACTGTCTAACTCTTGCTTATTTTCCTCAAGATTATAAGCTTAAGCTTTCACTATACCAAAATCCATTCTGAAAACCATGCACAATAGAATGTCTATGTCAATTCTCCCATTTTACCTGGCTCTGAGGGAAGGGAACCAGAGAAGTGACTTGCCCCAGGTTTCCACAGCTGGTTTCAGTTGTGTTCCATGCACTCAATTGCTAGATAACTTAGCTTACCTACTTTATTGTTATTCAACATAAAACTCTCCAATGACTTTTCTCCTACTCTGACTTCGTTTATAGTTATCTTTCCAATAATCTATTTCACCAAATTAAGAGCCATTTCCTTTTCAAGAGTAATGTAGCTTGACACTGCTTTACTCTTATCATTTCCCTCCTTCCTTCTATTCTTGTTGTCATGCATTTCCCTTTTGCATCTAAAATGTGGGGTGATCTAAGAGCCAGTCTTCACACTGATTCCCTTTTCATAGGCCGTGGGACCTCCCTGAAAGAGCCTCTCTGATCTGGCCTATTAGGTCCCATGACCTCTGGAATAGCTGGCTTGCTCTCTCTGTTGATCACACCATCATCGTGGGTACCAGCCTTTCTGTTCTCAGGTCTGGATTTCTGTAGAAGCCTGACTTTAGTTTTTCTGCTTCCTGTACACCAGGGGTGAGAAGAGCATTTCTGTGACAGGCTCGATAGTACATAGTCTAAGCTTTGCAGGCCATATGGTGGTGTCTGTCACGACTACTTAACTCTGCTGTTGTAGCACAGCTCCAATATGTAAACAAGTGAGCACAATTGTGTTCCAATATAACTCGATTTACAAAATGGAGAGATGGCCAGCTCATGCTTCTTTCTCACCATCAAATTGTGATATTACTCTTTTGATATAAACAAAATCCATCAATGTCCCTTCACTGTCTATAGAATAGTGCCTCAAATGCTTAGAGAAGTTTCTAACTCTTCAAACTGAATTTGGACTATCTGGCAACATAAACTTTTTGTCCCTGAGCAAATATCACCCCCATTCCTGGTTTACTTCCCTACTCCCCACTCACTCTATCTATACACAGTATGTGATTTGCTACCACCAATTAAGTCCCAGCCTAGAAGCTTCTTGGGTAAGTCACTAATCCTCCCTACTTGAACCCTGTGGTGGGAATAGCTTTATGGTACTATTTAACTTTTTCTGTCTTTACATATCTTCCCATCTGGAATATATAAGATTTGAGAATAAAGACTGTATTTTTATACAGCCTTGTATCACATATTAGAAGTGAATTCAAAGTTATTAGAGGCTGGGGACTGAATACAAAGTTGTTCAATGAATGTGCAGGAAAAGTTTCTTAAACAGTAAGAATTTTCTCTTAAGTGAAATTTACCCTGTAATTAATTGGTAACCAATCCTTTTTCCCCAAAGCAAAGGAAGATGTGTAAGACTCTCTTTATCTCAGCCAAATTTAACTGTTTTTCTTTTCCTATAAAGTTTCCGAATCTCCCACTTCTCTGGACTCATGCTAGTCATCCCCAGCAGGCTCTTTTCTTCTCATGCTAACATATCCAAAGTTGATGTTCCTGTCAAACTCTGAATTGCTACTCCCTTTGAGAAGACTTCCTTGAGTCTCCTAAGTAGAAATTTCTTTTGATTAGATATAATGTGAGCACAGCTAAATAAAAATATAAATATGATAGAACTATATTTTTTCAAAATACTTATATCTTACCAATATTACTTACTCAATAACGATGCTGCCTACATGTATCTATCTAAAATATATATTGCGAATTTCACATAATATTTCTTACTGGAATGCCCTATCACAAAGAGTTCACTGTCAGATGTTGGTATTCTCCCGTTTCCTTGTGATTGATGGAGAAAATGAAAAGTGAATGTGCTGAAATAACACTACAACAAAATTTTGGGGAAAATGTTGACAATCACTGCTCTGTTTGCTTGTAAGGAATGATATTAACAGAATATTAGGAAGTTCACATGGGGAGGCTGGAACTAAATTTTTAAAAATAATTGTGAAACTTGGGAATTATGTTTCTAATGGCCCAAAGGAATCAATTTATGCTCCTAGATATCTCACAACTGTAATTTATTGCAAAAAAATTGTAATATTTGAGCTATTACAATTGAGGCAGCCTTTTACTTAACTGTGCTTGTATCTTAGGTGTGCCAGTCATCAAATACAGAACAGAAGAACATAATCAAATTAGGTTAATTAGTAGATTAAAAAGCACATCTCCAAACAGAATGACAGCTTGCATAACTGCGAATAGCATTTCGTGGATTGCAAAGGGTCCAATACTGCATGAACTCTTCGGGAGAGAAAATAGAGAAAAAGGGTTAATTGCACAGTCATGCAGTAAAGTTAGGTTTCCAACAAATATTGAACCAACTTACTCTCTATTGAGAGTTCCAACACAGGGGACAGCATGCAAAAAGAAAAAAAGAAAAAAAAGAAAAACACACAAATTAGTCGCCATCAATGCAAAGTTCCTATATGGAAGAAAACACTTAGAAAATAAAAGTGACGAATGCTTTTCAGTTTTATGACAAACTCAAAATAGTTTTTAAAACAAGAGTTAAATGAATAGTATGGGGGAAAGAGCATGATTTTCCTGTCTCTCCCTCATCTCCTTGTCAAGAAAATTAAAAATAAAAAATCCTGTTTTCCAGGCCCCTACATCCTTGAGGCACAACTTTTGCAAAGAATCTAAGACTGAAAGACACCTGCCCCCACTTCTGGACAGTGCCAACATCTGCTTCCAAAGCATGGTATCTAGAATCTTTATTCATTTTTTCCTCCTCAGAAGCAATAGATTTTCAAATTATTTCTGTGAAGGCCTAAAAACAATTACTGCTGTTTGGAGGTAAAAATTAAGTGTTTATATCACGACTTTTACTTTTCCCCAGATAAGATGTGCATCATGGTCTCCTGATCTGGGATTGTAGGCAGCTTGGATGCCAAGAACACTCCCCAGGAGACTAGATGTGGCCTTCCAGGGCACTTGACGGTCCCATTTTAGTAGCCACAGACTAAATTCTCGCTCTAGTTGTTCCAGACACAAGAGCAGGACTTCAAAAGGTAGATAAGATGACAGCGATCATAAAATGCCAATTCAAAGCATATACCTCATGAAGGTGGCTCCTTTCAACTACTTCCTTCACAGTCAAATGCTGGAACATAGGATCGTTTTTGGCATAATGCTCCTTAGAGGGGAAACATGGGTCTAGAGGGGTCAACATAAAAATCATCCCTGAGCTCCCTAATTTTTCAGACTTAAAACTTATACAGTGCTTTCTAAAGGCTTTATATATGTCAACTCATTCATCATCATCACAGTCTTATGAGGTGGGCATTACTATCAACTCTCTTTTACAGATTAGGAAACCAAGGCACACACTGCTAATAAGTGTTGGAGGTCAAATGTGAACCCACGCAAGCTAGCTCCACCATCCATACTTGTTATCACTGTTCTGTACTGCTTCTCCTGTAAAATTATCAAGGGGCTTTAAATTATACATTTGCAGCTTTATGGTCTAAATTACTGTCATACATATATTGTGGTTGGATCACTTACTCCCATACTGGTATCTCAAGCAAAAAAAAGTTTCTTCATCAAGTTATAGACATTAGATAATTTCAGCTTGCAGACTATATTTACCAAACACATTACTCCTCTACAGGAAAGAAATCCGGCATCTATGTCAACAGTACTCAGAAAGAGCTCTTTTCTAATCCTTCCTTTCTGAGATGTTTGGGCTGTATACTAGAAATCGCCTGATACTTTATGGTCTCATATATTTAGGACACATGTCGTATGTCATGTTGGGGAAAACAACTTTCAGTTATCATGGAAGCTTGCTACTATGCAGAAGCTATTAACATGGAAACTGATATGCTGACTTCAACCTAAAACATGGGAAAAGCCAGCCAACCAAGCTCATAGTATGAGGTATCTCCCAAACACTATGGCCCATTCTAGGGACAAGGCTTCAGGTTGTTTCTGTCCTGTGAGCTTTCAGAGAAATGCTTCCAATCCAGAGTGAAGAACTAACCCAGGCCTGAAAATGAAAGTGAAGTGTCCCTGATGGCATACTTTTAAGGCTATAGGGAAAAGTGCATGGCGCATTTGGGGAAATGTACATAATTCAGGCTGGGCTGAGGAGGTGGCAATAACAAGCCAAAATGACAGGTTTTGTTTGAACATTTTCTTGAGGTGAATGAGTAATCATGGAAGTGCTTTAAGCCTGTAGGAAAGATTTACCTTTCAGAAAGATCACTAAAGAATGCAGTGTGGAGCCTTGATGGGGTAGCTCAGTTGGTTAAGTTGTTGTTCTAACGTGCCAAGGTTGTGGGTTCAATTCCCAATCAGGGCACATACAAGAATCAAGCAATGAATGCATGAATGGGTGGAACAACAAATCAATATCTGTCTGTCTCTGTCTTTCTCTCTCCCTTACTCTCTCTTTAAAAAATCAATCAATAAATTTTTTTAAAAAATTCAGTGTGAAGCCCTGGCTGGCATAGCTCAGTGGATTGAGTGCGGACTGAGAACCAAAGCATCGCAGGTTCAATTCCCAGTCAGGGCACATGCCTGGATTGCAGGCCACAGCCCCCAGCAACCACACATTGATGTTTCTCTCTCTCTTTCTCCCTCCCTTCCCTCTCTAAAATAAATAAATAAATAAATAAAATATTTAAAAAAATTCACTGTGAAGAATTTAGAGATAGGAGGTGGGGAGGAGGTACAATAGGCAAAAGACGGTTGTGCCCTGAATTAGCAATGAGAATGGAGAGATATTTAAAAGGCTGCATCAACTAAGATTGAATGAAGTTTCTGGCACGAAGCCAAAATTCTTCACTTAAGCAACAAGAAGATGGTGGTTTCAGCATATGAGATAAAGTGATGCATGAGAAAGAGCAGTTCTGAAGTTGACGATGGCAAGTGACTGAAGTGCAGGAGGAAAATGAGGGTTTTAAGGACATCTTTGGGAGTCATTAGAGTAAAATGGGTAGTTTATTTTTCAGAGAAGGTAGCAAGTAAAAGAAGAGGGTCTACTATAAGACTTTTAAGCAACACCAACATTGGTACAACAAACAGAGAGATAAGTGTCTGAAAGTAAGAGCAAAATAAATGGTGTGGAAGAGACGGAGTCAGACACAAGGGAAACCAGGTTTCTTCCTCCTCTCCCACTGCATATCCTTAAAATGCTGGAACAGCATGCTGAATAAACTCGTAACAAAGTTGAAAAACAAAAACAGATGTCAATCAGCAAGTGGGAATTTATGAGAAACACCTGACCCAGCCAATGAGCTCGTATTAGCAAGAAATAGGGTCTACCTTTATGTAGCCTCACAGCACCTTCACAGTGAGCCCGCCTTCCATCTCACTGGGAGAAAATTTTGGGGGAATGGGTTTATATGTGGTTAAGTTTGCTGGTTTGGAGGCCGGAAATGGAATTTCTGCTTGATGGCTTCTATTTTCTTGGTAAGCTAGGAGGCCAGGACATATACTTGGGGCATGAAATGGGGCTGGGAGGTGAACAGCCCTGGAGTTTTGAGGACAGACTATTTGACAAAGTCTCCACAGAGGACAGGAAAGATGAGAGGAAGAGAATCACCAGGCAGCACTGAGTACTTAGACAAAAACTACAGATCAGAAGTGGAGGATGGCCAGAACATACAGGAATGCACAGGAATGGTTTCACCCAGCAGGGGCCAGAGTGCATTGTTTTCCTTCAACACTCTTAACCTGCAACCGGTAGCATGAGCCCCTCTAGCTGAGGGTCTGAACCATTACGTTTCTATTTTAGTGTCAGTAACCAAGAGTTGCCTTAGAACAGGAGTCAGCAAACTATGGTCTGCAAGCTAAGAATGGTCCTTACATTTTAATTTTTTTTTTAATCAAAAGGCTATTTAGTTGCACATGAAAATTATATGAGAATTTAAATTTCAATGTCATAAATAAGGTTTTATTGCAGGCCCGCCACATTCATGTGTTTACATGGTGTCTATGGATGCCTCCACGCTATAAGGGCAGAGGTGAGTAGTTGTGACAAAGATCATTTTGACCCATGAAGCCTCAGTTACTATCAGGCCCTTTACAGAGACCCTTGACAATGAACCAAATTGTATTTGAAAGAAAAGTTTCAAAAACAGTTACTTGATAATGAAGATGCAACTGTTGGTACTTTATAAAGTTACATTTTAAAAGGGGTAGGCAAATACCTACTACTGTAATATCAAGATATAATTCAAAAGCTCAAATCAAACCCTGATATTTTAAACTCAGGATATGGTAATATATCCTGTTTATTCTTAATAAATTCAACTGCTAGCAGAACGTCTGGTGGACAATCACCAAACAAAAGCCGAACAAGTTTAACAAAAATATTCCTATTACATATGTCTTCACTGAATTATTAAAAAAAATTGCATCAAACAATCAAAACCAGATGGGTCACTAAGAACTGTTATAAAATTCTGTAAGAAAAAACTAAAAAGTCACCTTCCTGGCAATTCTGGGGGAGGACTGTAGCTCGTTCTCCGTATCTATTAAGGGAGGTCAAACATTTGTACCCAGTTCAGTTTCTGCACCAGCTTCAAGCTCAGCTTTCCTGCTTGATTTCCAAGGGACTCTTTTAAAAAGGGTTTCTCTTTATTACTATGTAAATTCCAGCATTCTACTAAATTGCATTCTTGTCTTAACAAAAATTAAAAGTTGTGATTTTAAGAAATAAACTGGCCTCAGTCTTCTACCTTCCAGTAGGAATAAATTATTGAAGAGGCGTTAAAACTCAATGTCAGTGTAAAATGGTAGATCTATCTACATGTTCAGTTTGAAAGTTAGAAATTTTTAAAAGTTTTACTAAACAAATTGCTTACCAATCTGTATTTTAATCTTTGTCTTTAGCCAGATTTTTATATTTTGGATAAAATAAATATACCTTTTAATAGAGAATAATCTTTAAAAATTATTGTTATAAAGTATAGGAATTCATAATCTTTAGCTGGATTTTAGATTATGTATAAAGTGGGATTATAATATTTTTAACTAATGTCGTAAATAATGAAGATACTGAAAAGAATAAGAAAATGGTATGTGTGACAATAAAAAATGAAGACAATAAAAAAAACTAAAGTGAAATTCGTTAATATTTTTCTTGTAATTTCCCTTCCACATCTCCCTCTCTTAGGTCAGAAATTCTCATGTAGATACTCGGTGCCTGTCCTAAAGAAAGATACATAATAAAGTTTCACCATTTCCAAATACATTGCTAAAAACAAAATAAATGAACACATTTTACAACAGTACTACCCATCAAGTAAACCAAACTTTCATAATACACATGCAGGTTATTCAGAAGTACTCAAATATATTTTAATTGACATTAAAAACTGAACAACATTCTGAAATTTTTATGGACTATTTCAATATATAAATGCTCCTTTCATATTAGTACCAAACTATGGCTAAAGCTGTATTTTGTGCTTTTGTGTATGTAATCACAATTCTTTTCTACAAAACTGACCTTTTCAGATAGTACGTAATTTCCTTAATGTTGTAATGATCATTGAAGAAAGCTGAACCAGAAGGTACAAAGGTTCCCCACTTATTTCCTTTAAAAACAGTAACAAATTCTCCATAACACAAACTCATACACTCACCCTCGCCAATTACATGCGAGTCCCCCTTGCTACCACACCCTCCAGTTTACAGTCTCCTCACCCTCCCAGAAGCTTAAACGAGTACCAGAGAACAACTTCGTAGTTCAGTATGAAATACGACATTTAACTTCAGTTACGTTTGAAAAGATCATTACTTTTCTAGGGCAATAATAAAACAAAAATAGCCTACAGTATTTTTGCTATTACATTATTTCTTTTTGGAGGCAATATACAAACGACACCTGCAGGAGAAAATAATTGTAAATACTAAAACGTACCTTGCCATGAGGATCGGCAAACATTCTTGTGAAAATTTCACATAATCTTTTCAGTTCAACTCGACTGTCAAAATAATAAAGTGGCTCATTAACATCTAGCTGTAGGAAGACGTCACTTAAAAGTAACCTTACATATAATTGGGCTTCTTAAAACTTAAGCCCTCAAAATCAAGAAGTTTGTGGGATTTACTAGTTAGGGCTAAGTACAAATTTATCAAATACAACAATAATTCTCTTGCAGCCCACACTATTTTAAAGGTTGAAAGTTACAAGGAAAGAAATAGAATTGTATTTCATTAATGTAACATGATGGGAAAAACTGTACAAATGTCATTCCCAGCACATGAATCTTATCTTTTAAAATGTCAACATGTTTTCTTAAATTTTGTCACCTGAGTGCTGAAATCTTTCTAAACTATGTCTACTTCCTTGCCACTTCAAATGATATACTGACCCTAAAATTAACCAAATCTTGATGGGACTGGAGACAATATTATAATGATTTACTGCAATGTGAAGTATGATAATGCAAACATTAAAATATATTTGGTAGTACATAAACTTTTATTTTAAATTACATAGTGCTAATACTTCCTAAAATAAATACACAGCTAGTAAGTCAAACCCTGATTTTAGCCCTGGTTGGTGCGACTCAGTATACTAAGTGCTTAGATTCCCAGTCAGGGCATGTCTGGGTTGTGGGCCAGGTCCCCATTAGGGGGCGCTCGAGAGGCAACCACACAAAATAAACCTAAAAAAACAAACTAAAAAACCCATATAAACTTCTCTCCTTAGAGAAATTCATTCCAATTCCATTTCATATTACTCTAGAATTCACATATTATTATATGAACACTCAGAATATACCTTCATTTTCAAGTGAACATAAACCACCTTACCTCTCACTGAAAAACAGGCATTTTAATAAACCAGTCAGCTTTAATATTATGTGCATCTTATTTAATTTTAAAAATTACTAACACTTTTCATTTAACATTTATTTGTGAATAAAATGCTGCCTTTTAAAATGCTTCTTTAAATAGAGCAAGTGAATTTGAAAAACTTTTAGTAACAACAGGACAGATGGTCCTACATGACAAGATTAGGAAAACACTGACACCACCTTCTAAATTCAGGACAACTCTGTTCCTACACCAGTACCTCTAAAGGTTTACAGAGACCAAGTCAAGTCAAAAAGTGCTAACCAGGAAAATTATTTTAAGACAATACAACTCACCTCAGCGTTCTCTGGTTTTTTAATAAGTTCTGCAGACCCAAAAGGCCTTCTTTCCTTTCTGACCAGTTGGAACTAGCACATCTGTTGAGGACTTCTGCCACGTCTTCAGTCTGCCTCATATATGTAGGAATACTACCATTCCGAGAACTATAGGAGCGCTCCGAACAAGCACTGGACGCATCACTGTTTGCATCATCATCTGAATGCATTCCATATGATTCGTATCTTCTTCGAGCAGGTTTTTTCTGTTATATACATAAAGACTCTTATTAGCAGTAGCTAAAATAATACTGGTATTTCACAATTTCCACTGACCCAAAAAGGACTGGTGTTTAAAATTGGTGCAAAGCATGCTAATCGTTGTAGTAATAAAATGTCAATTTTAGTTTTTCTTCAATAAACATGTGTTAGACATTAGTAGAAGATAAAATGCTCTTTAACTATGGGAAGTGATAGAAACAGAGTAAGACTCTATGGAAGTTTAGATATGTAATTGGGAAGTGATAAAAAATACAGGTTTTTCCTTTTCTTTCTCCTTTTTATGGAAAACCAAGAAGAACTACCAGATTATAAATGAGCAGAAACTGTATTGGAATTCTGAGTTAGTAAGAGAAAAAATTACCTTTCTAAATGATGAGAATGGATCAGGAAATGGACAATGGATGAAGGAAAAACTCATGTTTTCCTCTATGTACCGTGCTATTTTTCCTATCTGCATTCTTCTTCTTCTATTCTCCTTTTACCTCCACTATCATTTCTCTTACCACCCCCCCTTCCCTTATATCAACCCTCATATCTCCTCGAGAAGTGAAATACAAAAAATGATGAGAACCTGTTTTGCTTACTATTATTTTTAGGAGGCAAGCTACTTGAGGGTCCTCCAAGTTTTTCCCAATGTGACTATACCATCTATTTGAATAAATATGAGACAGCACACTTAGATTCTTTTAATTTCTTTACATCTGAAGGTCATTATTTAATATATATAATTTCTAACTATACCTTCCATATTAAAAGTGAGATGAGAGAGAGTAAACAGCTTATTTGAGATTTCTCTGGGATAATTAAAAATAAATCTTTATGTAATCTAATATTTGAATATAGGCCAGTGAGAGGTGAAGACATTTCTATAAAACAGGTTAAGCACAATAATTTAAAACAGTTCCAGGTGGCTATAAATTTTCCAAATTCTAAAATATAAAAGAAATATAATTTGAACAAAACCCAAAGTTGTATAATGACATTTCCATCATTATATGTCTCATATTGATTTAAAGATGCCAATTTAATTTAGAAAAGCAGTAATATGCATTTTCTGTGTTTCTGTGTTGGCCTCCAGGGTCAGTGTGTCAAAGACATCAGTACAAATGACATCATCTCATTTGTATGAAGTACTCAAGCTTAAAGGATAAGAATCCCAGTATCTACCTATTAATAATTAGATGGATTTAAAAAACAGAATGTATGTCTAAGGACTTTATTATTTCCACTTGAAGCTTTTACTGAAGACTAATAAAGCAAAGAAAAACAGTTACGGTATTATAAGATTTCATAAAATAGGGAAGTCTATACCTTAGTCCGTATGTCTCCTAAGAGCTGAGAGCAGTAAATTTTTAAAGAGAAAAATTGAAAATGAAGAACATTTTGCTAAACAGCACAATGAAGTAGGCATAAACAATGCCCATAATCAGAAACATTGAGACTTTTAATATACAGATACATAAGAACAGCTTACTAGCAAGCTATATCTTTAATCTTGCCAATATCCTTTAGTCCAAAGAAATGTATCTAAGCTACAAAAATATTCCCTTATACAGTTTCCCAATTTCTATTTGGATCCTTTTGCTGTTTCCAAAGTTAACTTTAATTCTATGATTTTTCTCAAGGTCCAATTTAGTCTTGAAAAGTCTTTTCCTAAAAAATGACAGTTATAACTAGAATATCTAAGCTATGCAAATAATGGAAGTAGAATCAATTTATTGCGATTCGGCTTTTAGCCCTGGTGGTTAAGTATTTCCCATATAATTCAAACACAGCATCTCAACATCTTAGTATATTAAGTGATATTTAAAGAATAACCAATTGAACTCATAAAATTTATGTGAGCAGAATTTAACTGGTAAATCATCCACTTAAAAAGAAACTAGAAAATATGAATTGAAAAATACAATGATGAGAGATAGTAAATTTAAAACATCTGACTGATTGAGTATCATCAGAATAAGATGTGATCAATATATCCCATGCCCAAGAGAACTACGTTCCTAGTTATATTAATTTATTAAAAATAATCAGCTGGCTGAGGTAAAAGGAAAAATTAAGCACATACAGACTGTCAGAGCAGAATTATGTGAATCATTAAATATACTATATTATAGTTAGACCAATGAATAATTTTTAAAACTTACTTTTCAAATTTTTGTGGCAAAACTATATTATATCAACACTGGTTAAAACTGAGCCATAGTTTTAAAAGGCACAGTGTATTTTTTATTTCAAAACAAAGATGAGGCCTTTGTAAGTTCTGGGTAAAAAACTGAGAAAATGCTTCTTGAACATAGCATTACTATAATTTGAAAGAAAAAATGTCATACTGAATTGACTTGGGAAACTGGCAAAAAGCCCACTACATTCATTGTCTCAAATGACATTTCCTTCGTAATTATAAATGGGAAAAATAGCAGTGATATATGTACCATATTCTTCTGAAAAAGTTTCATGGTCTGTAGATTATGTTTTTAAAGGTCACTGTTAAATGTGTTGGGCATAAAGAACCAGGAAAAACCCCAGCTGGTGTGGCTAAGTGAACTGAGGACTGGCCTGTGAACCAAAGGGTTACCAGTTCAATTCCCAGTCAGGACACATGCCTGGGTTGCAGGCCACATCCCCAGTAGAGGGCATGAGAGAGGCAACCACACACTGATGTTTCTCTCCCTCTCGCTCTCCCTTCATTCCCCTCTCTCTAAAAATAAATAAATAAAATCTAAAAAAAAAAAAGAACCAGGAAAATAATTATAATGTGTCTTGAACATGTACTTTCTTTCAGCTCTGAAATATAAATAAGTAAAAGACTAAACAAAATCCTACTCCAAACTAAAATAATCCCTAAATTCTCAAGGATAAGCTAGTCTTGAAATTGTAGGCTTATATATTTACATGCTAATCTATCTGCCCTGACTCTCACTGTACTATATAGTACATAAAACACATAAGATTAAAGATATCAATGTGTATATTTTTGATATCCCATCAATTAACTACTGGTCATCACTTAAATTTCTGACCAATTAATAATGATCAAGAATTAATTATACTGCTTTTGACATTGCCCACATTTGATCTTCCTAGATTCAATCCACAAGAATTTTCTACCTCCCTCCCAACTCTGGTGGACTGGCTTATTCATATGTTAGTTTCATAATTAGAACATCTACAAAAATACAGAAATGAAGAAGAGTACCAAGGCATCTGCTACTGCCTCCTCCACATCAGAACCTGTGTTCAGGACACGCATGGCACTGACAGAAGATGACAGTCGACTTGATTGGCTGATCCCGTACCCTGGACCTAATTCATCAGAAGAGGAATAGCTTTGAGAACGTCATAAATGTTAACAGTCTCAGGTTAGAAACTATAAGAACCTTAAGGGGAGTAAAAAAAAAAAAAAAACCAAAAAGAAAAAAAAAAAAACCAATGGGGAAAGCATTTTAAAAGCAATATGTATTTTCTGGGTACATATAGTTTTTGGTCAAATGAAAGGGTAAAGGCAATTAAAATGACTGACAATATGTGGAAACTTAATTTAAAGAACAGTCGCTACAATACATTCACAACCGGAAGATAGCAGAAAGCATGACTGCCTGACTGAGAGCTTGCAAGTCCGTAGTGCTGTAATCAACCCAGCTCTGTCAGTCAGACAAGTCTCACCCATGCTGGTGAGACGAGAACAAATGTCATCCTCCAACCCATAATGACTGGAAAGTTCACTGAAGCCAGGAATTTATAAGAGAAAAACCCTCTATTTATTATCTCTTCTCCTTCAAGATAGGTTGATTTCATTCTGTAACTAAGACATATCATTTAATATTTGTTAAGCACCTACTAAGTGCCCAACATGCTAAGGAATGTGAAGACAAGCAGGTGGGTTCTCCCCCCAACTACTTCCTATACCATCATGTACAGTTAAAACACTTCATCCACCATTTTGGTTTTTTTTTTTATGTACAAAGATGAGGTACATAACTGAGAACATAAAACAATTCTACATTTTAAAATAACGTAAGTTAGGTTATAAAAAAAAATGTCCATCTGCTAGTGGAAAAAATGTTCAAATAAGGTTGGTGAAAGGGAAAAAGTTGCTTGGGGGAAAATAACCACAAATGATTTACTCTCTAACAAATTAAATTTAAATAAAAAAAATCAATTTAAAAATATGAGTATTATTCAATGGAAACTGAAAAGGACAAAAATCTGAGACGAATGCACAGATGACAGTGAAAATGTACTCATCCTTCACCTGAGGCCCCATACACATCGGGGGCGTAGAGGGCACCAGTGGATCTGGAATGGTGTCTGGAGGCTGGAATAACAGGACCATACAAACCTCATCTATCACCACAGAAACAAGGAATAGTGGCAGCACTACAGTCAGGCAAGGAGAGGTGGTCAGCACCGGTATTACTCCTAATGGCTAAGGGTCAGAAACTTGCCAACGAGGGCAACTGAACACCGGCACTGCAACAGCATCCTTGACACACAACAGATCTTACACCTAAGGGGACAGACAGGCCCACGGGAGACAAAAAATTAAGTATTCAAATGGAAGGAAATGTCAAAAATACAAGTGTGAAACAAAAAAATGAATACTGCGGTTAAAAAAAAACCACTATGGTAACTAGTAATCAATAATAATCTCATCTCCTTCAATCGTAAACCCAATGAAATAGTTATTACTAATCCCTTTTATAAACAGGTAAACTAAAGTATAGAGAGAGGTTAGTTAACTGATTAAAGCCACACTACTTATAAGTGATACGCCTCGGCATCTTACTCTTTCAAGGCTTTTGATCTTAAATATCTTACACTTACAATCTTCACACTGTTCAAAAAATAACATACCTTATTTATGTTAACATTGTCCACACAGTGCATAGAATATACATTCTATATTCAGTACAAGATTATTTAAATTATCAAAGCACATTTGAACATCAAAGATATATTACTAATTTAATTAAAAAACGTGGAAATGTGAGATGTACATTTATGACATGTTTCTCTAAATTTAAACTTACCATATTTAAAATTTTATAATTTAAAATCCGTAGGATCACCATAAAGTCAATCTTTTTCTTACTTACAGAAATAAGCCAGAAAAAATTCATTTTAATAGCTAACAAAATACATTACTCTTATTCTAAAAGTTATTCTTCTTCAGATATATTAATTAGCACTGTTAAAATACTTTTATTACATGAATTATCTTTTGCACCAGGACCTTAAAGAACAAGAAAAATGACCAAAAGATTGAGAAAAAGATTAAACAGAAACAATACTGCACAAAATGTTTTATCAGACTCTGGAAGATGATTGATATTGTTAGAAAAACATGCTAATATAATAGTTTTAATTTTACCCAATAAAATAATTTCTAAAATTGTGAGATACCTTTTCTCACGATATGGCAATACCTAATGGCTGAAAATCTCTGTAAAACTTTAAGGAATCAGTAGTTGTCTGTGGCTGAAGGTAACAGGTTAAGAGACACCACTCATGTGCCTGTCATAATGTAAGCCTTTTCCTTCCATTCTCGGTTCTGGAAATAAGTGGAAACCAAGGGTGCAAGTTCCAGAGAAGTTCAGCTTTGCTCAGGTCTGATTTATTTCTGATGTTTTAGGGTCCTGCTGTTGGCCTTGTGCTACTACTTCAATAAAAGGCAAGCTATGGAATTCCCCTGCTAAATGGCAATATTCAAGTCAGAGGCAACCAAAGAATCCACCAAGTGAACCAAGTCAGGACAGCAGGATACAGGCAAATGGCAGTAGGGAGGATACACTGACCTCCGGGAAGTTGCTCTTAATCCCTATGTAACACATAGCGCCAACTGCTACCTTTACTGGGCAGTATCCATGTGTAAATAAAAGGGCTATAAAATCAATTCTTCTAAAGGTACAGTATATAATTAAAGATGTAATCATCCTTAACCCAAACAGGATGTTTCACCAGAATCAGGAAAACTGCTTCCTTTAACAACAAAATTTAAGTGATTTAAATTGTCAAACGGAAGCTTTAAGATGAATCTAGAACATTAATGGCTCTTAAAAAGATCCATTAAAAATGTTCATTTTTTAAATTAACTGTTCATTATAAATTTCCTCTAATCTCTGACTACTGTATAGATTTAAAAGGTACAGACACACATTTTGGTTTCCTCTTAATGTCTCTCGTTTTCTAGTAATTCTGCAGTGTTATCATTACACAAACATAGGTGTTAAGACCATTAAAAATTGGAGATTCTATCCACTCAAGTATTAGAAAACTACTTCTAGTGAGCAATTAGAGCTTTTCGGGGAGAAGAAGTGGAGGGGCAGCAACAGCAGCAGTGGTGGCAGTGATGTGGGCCGAGCATGGCTCTGAGAGATTTTTCACATATTCTCTCATTTCTAGCATCTTCAAAACAATCCTAAGAAGTACATGCTTTTATTATCCTACTTTAACAGATTTTACATGCTCTTATTATCCTACTTTCTCAGGCATAGGAAAGTTACAGAGCTGGGTCCACACCCAGGCCATCTGCCCCAGAACATATGCTCTGAAACAACCATGAACCCTCTATACTTCAGTTCTTGAAGGTGAAACACTTATTTTATACAAATGTGTAATTTAGTTCATTTCTTAATGTATGTGTACACACATGTGCATAACCAAAGACACTCCACAGACTAGTTAGATATGAATTAAAAACACCTCTGGCAAAGTACAGAAAGGCAAATTCTTTGGCACCTGGGACACATGGCTAAACAACAAGGGCTGAGGCTATCCTTCTGTGTGTCCCCAGCTTAATGAGATTTTCTAGGTCAGTACAGGACAGTCCAGTGATATATTTGAGCCAAATGATCCAGGGAACAAGAAATCAATTTCTAGAAATTCTATACTAACATGTCTATTGAAGAAAATAATAATCCCAAAGGCAATGAGTAGAACTATATTTTACTTAAGTGTCACAAAGTCTGATGGGCAACTGAAGTATTATAGTTACCTAAATTTTATAAAATTAAAAACCTAAAACTTCTACGTGTACATGCACATAAACAAAGTACTAGCTAGCTATTAAAGGACTGTGCAGAAATTCTAAAGATTTTCAACGTAAAAAATTCTGCTTCTTCAATTATTCTGAAATACTAAAGCACAGGTGGCAGACACAAGGCCCGCAAGCCAGAAGTGGCCCTCCACCTTGTTTTATCCGGCCCAGCACCTTGTTTCTACCTGGCGGCAGCGCCCAGCTCCTCGCCTCTAGTTAAGGAGGAGTTACATTTACACAGTCCTAACATTACATTCAGCCCTTTGAGGGCAACCATGAGGCTGATGTGGCCCCCGGTGGAAGTGAGTTTGACACCCCTGTACTAAAGGCTTAAAAAATAATATAACATTTGTATAATTGAGAAAAATATAGTATTGTAATCAAGGTTATAATACAATCTATATAATCAAGGACGGGTAGGTTTTATAGCAGTGACATGATATGAGCTATATATAAAATACATGGGAAATGACAAACTGTAAAATACTATAAAAATGTTAATTCTTCCCATTTTAATAAGTTCATATATTATTCTGTATCATTCTTTATAGTTTTCTAAGCTAAATGTCTAAGATAAAATGTTAATATTTCTGCTGAAAAGGAAAAAGTATCAAACAGTTCATCTGTCACTTGAGAGCAAATATCTAAGTATTATATTTAATTTTTATAGGTTTATTTGTTAAGAAAAATACTGACTTCAATGTTCTGAGTTTAAATCTGTGTGATATTCACTTGACTATAAAGACAGTTGGTTTATACAACGTCTAACTTGCTCATTTAAGGTAAATGAATGTCAAAGGAACGTCCCAAACAGAAAATTTCCTTCTGATTCTTTCCTCAAAACGGCAGAAAAGAAATACAGGCAGAGACAGTCAATGAAGAAAGCTAAACCCAGGGTACTATGGGGTTATCAGGTGGTGATAACACAAGGGGAAGGCAATGCACCTCACACCTGTCCCAATGCTTACCGAGGGGCTGAAAAGAGCGAACAGGGCTCGTATCCCGACTGCTCTCCCGACTGGCTTCTCGGCTGCACCCTTGGCTCACACTTGGTCGAGGAATGCGGCTGCTCCGGGCTGGCACAAAGCATCAGCAGCATTAAAAAAGGGAGAAAACCGAAGACAGAATTTGCATTTTTGAGATTTTGGTTTTATTTTTCTTTCTTAAAAACTGATCAATAACTTAGGTTTTTCTAAGGTTGGGAAGAAATTACTCTCCCCAGAAATAAAGAATTACCAGGATCATGGTTAAATTTCTTGAATACAGTTTACTAGTTTGTGTCAGATTAGAAGGGTAAAAGAATAGTTTACTAAAATAAAAAGGCTGCAAATAAAAGATTTAAAATACAAATGAATGATACTTTTAAGATAAACTGTCTAATTCAATTTATAAACTTTAGTTCAATTTCTGTGAATTTTAAGCTGTTTTTCTCTAACTGGAAGTGCTTAGCCGAAGTCAAGGCTACTGAAGCCTGAAACAGAAGAAATAAAAGGTCCCAAGTCTCTCGAAGAAAGTCTCACCCACTGAGAGCCTAGATGGACTCGCCTCTCTGCTGCAGCCCTGGCTCCGGGGTATCTTGCTTCTCTTCTGTGCCGAGGCTGAGTTGACCAAGACTCTCTGAACACCAGAGCTCACAGTGGACAGGGCTGTTGTGGTCAGAACTCTTCCCGGAGATCCAGACCGGCTGCCAGCTGAACACCAAACACACATACAAACGTTAAAATGGAAGTCCTAGAGAAATTGTTGAAAGGATAAAAATTCAAGAAATACATCTGAGAAAACTGTGCAATACAGCAAGTTCTAAGTTCAAAGGAAATGGAATGAAATAATTTATACATAGTTACAACCTGGGGGATAAAGGAAATACTACAAATATTAAAACTCAATAGTAAATCATGTGAAATATCTTTTCAGTTGGGGGGGGTACAAGATAGTACATTTAATAAGGACAACACTATTATGATTTTTCAGAATACAAACAGGATAAAAGATTTCCCCCAAAATAACCTTCTGACAATACATTTAATAGAGCTAAAGCCATATGTTTAAAAGGAAAAAATCAGTAAGTCTATTACTACTATTATTTCTGTTAAAAATATAATGAAATTTCGCTTTAAGTCTGCCTACTGAGAATGCCTCTGGGTGAGTCTAACCAAGTTATTTTTTTTTAATTTTTACAAAATTAAATCTTAAATGTTTGAAAAATTGGCCAGCTGAAAAAGATACTTGCTTTTTGGTATTTGCCTTCAAATAGCAAAGGGATCTTGCATGGCCAGAGTCTGAAATGCAGATGTAGAAGTAGTGAGGACAGTAGAGGGACTAACAGGCAAATGTCAAAGAAGTCAGACTCTTTCGAAACTAGTGATATTCAGTATTGAAAAGAAAAGCATATATAGCAGGGAAGATGGAGAAGAAGCTGGACAGAATCTCAGAGATCAGGGCAAGAGTTAAAAAAATCAAGAAACATGGTTTAAAACTAGAATCGCGTGGGTTAACTTTTAAGGGGATGAGCTTCTTGTCAAAACAGTTGGCGTCCGTACTGAATGGGAACATGGACTGGGTAACTGCAAGATGTAATCTAAGTCTAGATCCTGAGTGGTGGGTTGTACTACAGGAAAGTTAAACCTGCAGTTGAATCTTCACAAGAGCACGTTTCCCCCTTTGTTGGCGTTACTTCTTCTAACCAACAGGGCAGTAACCGCTCACCTTGTGTAATCTTACCCCATCACACTTCATTTCCAGAGCAAAGACCAAAGATCAACTGCCAACTGAGACAAGCAGGGGGTGTCAATGAGGGGACAGTAGTGACTATACAGCAGGGAGTGGTGACTTTTAAGTTCTAAACAGCTCTGTCTTGTGGTAACACTGGCTAGGTTTGGGAATTTTTTAAAACATGAAAGCTATATAGTTTCCTGATTTTTGTCATGCTGTATAAACCGAAGACTGTATGAAAGGACGCAGGCTGGAATGTGTTTCATGGGCTGCTGATCTGTGATTCTTGCTATAGTGTTCTTAGCATTGTCTTAACTAAATACAATTTAAATTCCTGCTTAATTCCTAAACTTCACCAGCACACGAAATGAAACTTAACTTCCATTGGTTATAGCAATACTGTAAAACAGAGCAGTGTTTCTAATGAAATTAATAACTTACTGTTTGAGTAGAAGAAATTCTGAACTATTGCAGGGAAATCATTCAAGTCTATTTTATAGTGATGGCTCATATGAACTGTTTCATGACATTTCCGGTGAAGAATCTTTAAATCAGGTTTATGTTATAACCTTAAGGATACTCACAAGGCACCTTTCTCCATGCAGTGTCTAAACTAAACATACACACCAAAACATCCAAACACCCAACATGCCACAAACTCACAATGCAAGATAAGCTGATGGAATATTCAATGGGAACACTTGCAACAATATAAAAAGTATGACTAATGAAGTGAATGTACAATACGGTACTCAGTAAAACTAATATAAGTTTAGGGAGTGGAGGTATTGGTAGGAGACTAGAGAATTCCTCGAAGTTTGGGTCTATTCAGCAGACAGGAAACATGCAGTATAGGAGAGTAACTACTCTACCTATTCTAGATTTACTAAATTTATCAAAATAATGTAAGCTCACTACCAACAGTGTAATAACTGCCTATGACTCAAATTATTTATACTTAGAAGAAAATATCACGGCTCTTTCCCTAGCAAGAACTACCAAGGCTAATTATTTCTAAGAAAACCAGAGTTGATGAAAAAGAGCATGATGTACCTACAAAACAGCATGCTACTAGAAAACACTCCAATTTGTAAAACTTAGAAGTAGATGCCTAATTTATCTTGTGCTGCTTAAAATTTTCAAACTACCATTTTATATTTTTATGAGATATTTTCAAGGCATTACTAGAGCTCCTTTGCTTCTGAATGTTTACTCTTATGAGATCAACTTGGATAATTTAAAAAATCCAGGGCTTTGGTAATAAAAGAGAGGCCAAGGAAAACTCATAATTGGCAATATGGTTACAATATGATGTGCTGTTGTATGTTATGAATTTCTGCTGAATAGAACCCATTCTTGATAATGAAAGGAGGTGACCAAACAATAGATGCACACATAGAGTCTATAGATTCTTACCACCAATGGTATTAGCAGATTGTGATCCTGAACAAGTGTAAAGGCAGAATTAGGGTAAGGGTTATAATCCATGTAGAGGGGAGGAGCAGATTTAAAATGGATGGCAGATGGAAATAAGAAAGCTTTAGTCAGTTCTTAGAAAATAAAAAACCCTAAAGCAAAAAGAAAAAAAGAACTTAAAAAAATCTCAAAAGCATAGATGTCTGTAACAAAAGCAATACATTTAGTAGTTTTTACAACTGGGAAACGAAAATCAGACACTCATGTACAAAGCAGATGAAATGAAGTTACAAAAATAAATGTAAATTCTTCAGCTTTTCTTCTGATGGCCTAAAATCTAAATAATTAAATGTTTAAGTTTTCATTATTTAAACATTTAATTTTAAACTACAGGTAAGGAAGAACTACAACATCTTACAGCTGAAGAAAAATTACATGAAAAAGCTACACATTTTATCTTTCTTAAGACACAGGAAAAAACAAATGGCAGAGGGTGGGTCGGGGCGGGAAGACAAAGTTTCTGACAGGCTGTACAATCATTTGTACACAACCAGTCACTACCACAACCAACAGCAAAAAGACACAATCCTTACATAAATATAAATCTGGAAGTCTCTGCACTTGGTCTATTCTTATTTATTTTGGTTAACCATCAAGAACACACCTGCTTTGATTCAAGGGTTTTCTTCCCCTGAATGGTGACATAAAAATATGGAACGACCATGCAAACCCTAATGAATTACTCGACAACAAAGTGAAGATGGATATCACAACAATTCTGTAAATTTATTATAAAGAAACTTGCATCAAATTTTATGGGGCCGTAATATCTTTTGTCAAAAAAATTTAGAATGGAACATATAAAGCATTCAAATAAATAAGCAAGCAAACAAAAACCTCTCCAATATGATTTAAAACCTAACTACAGTGAAGATGTCTTCTATTATTAAAACCCTAGTTAGGTCTAAAAGCCTATCATTACATTCTTACTCTTTAAGAAAGGTTTTGAAGTACTGTGGACTGGGTTTTGAGGTAAAAAAATCACATGTAAAAAAAAAAATCATGCTGTATTCTACTGAAGTGACCAGGAGTTATGATATACCTAAAAGAGAGGTCCTCTAAGTAATAAATTAAAAAACAAGACACAAGAATTTTTGACATGTCTTCAAGCTTTAAGTTTTCTAACTTCACCATTATTTATTTCTTTGTTTTTTGAAGGCCACAGAATAACACAGTATAGAAATGCATAACACGAATATAAAATTCAGTTGACAATAGGTGATGAATATCAAAAAGAACAATTTTATCACTTTAAATATATAGCGCTTATTCTGGGCCCACACACTGCCTTAAGTGTATGAAATATACTACATCATTTGATCCTTACAACAATCCTATGGGATTAACCTCATAGATTATTTTATAGATGAGTGTATATAAATACAACTTTAAAAAATCTGGAAGAGTCATGATTCAAATCTGGACAGTATGGTTCTAGAGTCTGTGGTTTAAATCAACAATTCTCAAACTTTTTTTTGTAAGACAAATCACTTGATGACCTTGTTTTAGACTGACTTCAGTAGATCTGTGGTGGCATGAGGCTGCAAATTCCTACCTAGTCCCAGGGTAATGCTGATGCTGGACTGGGCAGACAATTAGAGTAGCAAGGCTCTAAACTACTATGCTATACTGCTAAAGATTAAGTTACTTAAAAACAACTGTTCTTTTTAAAAAAGATTTTATTTATTTATTTTTAGAGATAGAGAAGGAAGGAAGAGAGGGAGAGAAACATCGATGCGTGGATGCCTCTTGTGCATCCCCTACTGGGGACCTGGCTTGAAACCCAGGCATGTGCCCTGACTGGGAATCGAACTGGCTACCCTTTGGTTTGCAGGCCGACACTCAATCCACTGAGCCACACCAGCCAGGGCTAAAAATAATTCTTCTAAAAAATACACAAAATCAGGGAAGAATGTGATATGATCTATTGAAAATTTGGTTGGGAATAGAGCCTTTACCCAGAGGGCATTTCCCATTTTTTCTATTTGTAAAATTTGTAATTTTACTGAGCATTTCTGCTTATCTTTAGGACTCTTGTTGAGTACTCCCACTGTTACTCTGCCTGGGTTTTTTGGCTTTGGAAAGAGAATATGCTAGGGAGGACTTGTATAATCACCACACTGGCCTTCTCCAAGCCCAGGTATCTTTTGATTCCAAGACTCCAAAATCAGGTTTAAAAAGAGACAAATAGGGCTTCTTGATCCTAATTAATCATCTAAACAACAGTGGAAGATGGTTAAGTCTATTTCTTTCAAAAATAGCCAATATGTACAAGGGGGTACCCAGAAAAAAACACCAGAATTTATTTATAAAAACCGTGTATTTATTCTCACATTTAAACTTCAGTCACCTTCAAAGTACTCTCCATTTGATGCAATATACCTATTGAGATGTTTTTTTCTGCTGCTCTGTAAAACAGTTTTTAAACTGTTGATTTTGATGCCTTTAAGTGCTTCTGCCATTTTTGTTTGTTTCACCTCTTCCATCAGCAAAACATTTCCCTTTGAGGATTTTCATCCGGGGAAACAAAAAAAAGGTCACTTGTGGAGAGTTCGAGTGAATAGGGAGGGATGGGCACGGGGCCCTGCTGTTTTTGGTCCAAAATTGCTGAACAGTCAGCATGGTGTGGGCAGGTGTGCCTATAAATCACCCACTGTGAAATACGCAAATGCGCTGAAGTCTTAAAAAAAAATTTCAGTGAGGCCAAATACAGTATCTCACATCAACGCCAGCTGGCGCACTGAAACAGATGGGTTCCTAGAACACTAACCTAGAAGGGGAAGCCTGTACTACAAGGGGTCTGCCCTCCGGAAGATAATTCTGTTTTTTGGGGGATCCTACTCATATAATAATCACAGAATGATTTTCCTAGAAAAAAATTTCTATTTTTAGAGATAAGCTAATGAAAATCTTTTGATAAAGAAGGAAGGGGAACAAACTCTTTTAAAGTAATAACACCATAAGTGTATTTGGGAACATATAGAAATGAATCACTCATTTTACCTAGGTCTCAAAATTGTGCTTAATTATGTTTGTAATAATTGGGCTTATGGAGAAACTTGGCTTCCAGTGAAAAAAGGAATATAACAGAACTGATCATTTTAATTAGTTTTCTCACTGTAAATCATGTATAGCTGCCAAAAATGCTAACTGTAATCTAACAGACTTGGGGAACAATATGAAGATACCAAGGTGTACAGAAGATGTTATCTGTCCTTGAATAGTATTAGCTAGATGCAACCAGATTAGATGTTAATATAAGCAATTATTTTGCCTCTAAAAAGTACAATTTTCCACATTTGCAAGTTTCTGAGTATTCTGTCAAAACCTTAATGCTAAGAGATTTGTGCTATTTAAAATACCTCCATGCAAAAGTTTATACAGCAGATGAAGTTTTTCTTTCTAAGTGGCAGATATCAATGATGCAGCCCTAACAACACACCAAAGACAAGACAACACCCACTCAAAAAAATTCCAAAACATGCACAACAACTGACCCAAAACATTGAAAAAAAAAAATACCTTCATTTTTGTCAGGTGATGATGAACCTAAAGTATAGAACAAGAACTCAGTATGTGGCTTGTCTTTTTGAAGTCAGCTTTGTCTTTATCCCCTGGTCAATCTCCTAATACAGTAATACACAAGTAACACACTTATCCTAGCATATTGCAAACACAGGAGAGCTGATATGCAATACATACGCTGTGACTGAGACACCATTTTGGTTCGACTTCTTCCTCTAGAATCTGTCTTGGCGTTTGCCATGCCAGCAAGTGGTGTTGAAAGCTTTGCTCTCACCCGACCTAAAGAATGAAATTTTATACATAAATAAAGACATTTTTCTACAATAATATTTAGTAACGAGGGGAAACAAATCTCACTGCAATTTTCTAACTGGGTGTGCTTCTCACGTATTGTTCAAGTCTGCAATAATTTAGCCATCACTTAACAGATTATACTTCTCTTAAAATTTTAAAAATACATACTGCTTTTACACGTCGCACCATAAGCTAACTTTCCACCAAGGATAAGAGTAAAGTCAAACTAAAAGATTTCCAGTCTTAGTTTGATTAGTCCAGAGGAGTTATAACTAAGATACTGACCAGAGGCATCTCACTTGTTTCTTAATTGGTAGTCCTCATTCTAAATTTCAGTATTCATGGAATTTATTTCAAATCCAGTGATTAGTTTTAAATATAAGCCTAATCTTAGGAACAACCACCCAAACAACCCTTTTGACTAAACTGTATGTCTTCTAAAGGGATTTGTAAGAATGTTTTTTACAAGGTAAAATATTTAAGCTTTTTATCCTGTGCTAAACAGCCAATTACTACAGATGTATCTGGACATCTACCATTTTCTTCACCTGGCCACCAATTTAATTTATAAAATGATTCGGGGAGTAACTATCACATAAAAGCTGGCACATTTCTCACTACGTTTCCTTCTCTATCTCCCAGCTGCACTCCATTCTCCCCTACCACTGACTCATTTCCCTCCACGAAGCCAAGCCCCACACATCTATTTCTAGAGCTCTTGCACCAAAGGAGATAATGCTTATCAAAGTCCTTAGACAAACTGTCAGTAGCAAAAACCAAAAATATATCACTAACAGGTATTCTGGTGTTCTTAAGCAATGGTCTCAACCACTATCAACCCAGAACCAGTACCAAATAATCATAAAGGGCTCAGAATCTTTTTTATTAAAAGGTACAATTTGTAGGACAGTCACAATATACTGCATAGCCTGATGTGGCTGTATTAGTCGGGAAAACAGGGTCCTGAATAGTAAGGAGAAACCACAAAATTAATGTAAGAGCGTAAGAACTGAGAATAACACAAAAGCAAAACCAGAAGTATAGTTGGTAGAGTCCTGTACTCTATCAATTTCTTCAAGGCTCCATAAGAAACCCATGGTTCAAGCCTTGCTCCCTTGTAGTCTGTTTAGAGTAGGATACAACGTTCTCCTGACTAAGAAATACAACAGAAAGGTCAACTTACTATTTTTGAAATGGAGAATTTAGCCAATATAAGAAAGAAATTAAGTATTTTGATACTACCATTCTAAATTACAATGACACAGTGCCAGAAACAATTTTTATAGAGAATTACAACTAAAAATGTAAAATATGAAAAGATTTAGAATATCAGAGTAAATATGAGACAAAAACAAGTAAATCTATTTGGTTCTGTATCACAAGAAGGTGTTAGATCCACTTCAGACTTAGGAAAAAGAAAATGTGTATTCATCCAGTCAAGAGGTTTAATCAGACAGCCTTCAGTTAGGAAAAATATAAAAATTGAATTTTTCCCTCTCTATAAATTCAAGCAATAAATAATTTTTAAGTAAACTCCCTCAGTAAAATAAAATATTGTACCTAGCAAGTTGTTTTGTACTTTCAAATTCAAATCACATATGCAATTCTGCAGTAAATAACTGAAAAACATTTGAAAGCTGACTAATTTGATACATTTGAAAGCTGACTAATGCATTTAAAAGCTGATGACGTTTAACTCCAATAATACAATGGTGCATGCTCCCCCAAAGTATAAATGAATTGACATACATTAAAAAGCATAAACACAAAAGAAAAGCATTAATGTCACTATGGAAGCCAAATGAAACTGTGTGCTAACTTTATACTAGATGTTATTAAACATGTTAAGCAATTATGTTTTTCTAGCATGAGATGATCCAAGATACAAGGCAAAACTCCAGGATGAAGAATTAAAAAAAAAAAACAAAACTCCACATACATAACTAACAAAACCAAACATAAAATGAAGAAGTTACCATGGGTGGCAAATTACATAGATTTATAAAGAAATTAGCCTATTTTAGTTTTCAATATTTAATTCCTACTAATAAAAAATTAATGTAGAGGCATTTGTGTTACTAGCAAAATGTATAATTCTTACCATCTTCAGATGCTGTTCCTAAATAAGAGAAATAAAACAATAACATTTCAACAAATTCTGCCAAAGCTAATGTTAAGACCTACTTTGTGACTCCCACCCAAAACTAAAAAGAAAGAGCAAAATTAAGACCTCCTAGTCTAAGAGCCTGAAACTAAGGTTCATTTTGAAGGAGGAAAAAATTGAGGTAACCTAATGACTCACAGCACAGAAACGGCTAAAAGTGGACAACTGAAAATGGCAAAATTCCATAACGTAAACTTTGTTCTGTTGTATGTCATACTCAAATTTGAAGTGAAGAAAATTAGAAAAATTACTCACTCAAGAAAGATGAAACTGTCATTACTTCTCTTTGAAATGAAGATTTTTATAGATCTTTCCAAAGTAAGAATACTTTCTGTGCATTTTCAAAGTTAGTCCATAAAAGAACTAGAAAAGCTAATTGACAAACATGGGAATCAAATCTACGACCTAGGCCTCATTAACCCAGTATTGTCATCGAAGCATTATAAAGACCTATCAATTCATCAGCTATTTACTCAACATTTATGTGTACTCCCTAAGATGTCAATGAAAATGGGCAAAAATGACCAAGTACAGGTATCGTAACTCCCTACGACCAAAAGGCAAAAACAGATATGTCTCCCTGTGTATATATATGTTTTAAAATATAAGATTTAGCATCATTGAGAGTAACACATCACATAACAAAGGTGGTCCTTTTCAAACAGGCTGATGTTTCTGACACAAACAAGAAAATATTTTGATCTGACAGTGAAAATAATGTTTTTAAAGGATCCAGAATCGCAGTGTTACAAGTCATATCAAAGGGTCTGGGGAGCTTTCATTTCACTTAAAGATTTTTGAAATTTATGAAACTCATTAAATATCAGAGATGCACAGGGCTAACATGAGTAATACTTATGTACCCAGCCCATGATTACATGTTCCATTTCATGAGAATGGACAATATATCAATTTCAGAGTTTATGTCAAAATTGACAGAAAAGCATACTCTTCTCCATTTCTCCTAGATCTCATACTGTGACTTACAGGTTCAGTATCTTCTTACAAGTTCTTTTACAAAGTTCAAATTCCTAGTTAACATTAAGACACCTAATGAAGTGAAGGGAAAGTATGGACAATATGCTGTCTCATATCAGACAAAAATATGCCATACAGATAAAAAATACTATATTAAACCAAGCAGTTGCTTGGTTTAATATAAACTATAATCATAAACTATAAACTATAGTTTAAACTATAGTCATCAGATAAACTATAATCATTTGAACAATGAAATTAAAAAGGCAAAGCTTAAAAGTAAGTTTTGATTAAATGTTAAGTTTAAAAGTCACTTTTAAAAAGACAGCATCTATAACTTGCATTTCATACTCGTAAATAATCATAAAGAATCTGAAAAACATGTCATTTGTCTCTTTACCAGAATTAGTAAATGAAAGTTGAGTCAAATGACTTATGAGATTCCTTTCTATTCTTCTGAGTCTAATATTTCAGGGAAAGGGTCAAGAAATCAAGATTATATCTAAGAGCTCAGATAAAAAAATTAAGATAATTTATTTAACTTACAACAAATAGTAATTTAGTGTTTGAGTAGACTAAGAAACCCCAAAATGGATACACCTAAACTAAAATAAAATCAGAGCATTATGTAGTCATTTTCACATTAAGACTGCTGCTAAATAAGTAGTCTATTTTCAGAAATTAAGAAACTAAACAAAGATATTAAATAGAATCCAAGAGGCATAAAAATCTTTAGTAATAGAATTAGGAAGTTCTTACCATCCATCTTGTCAGAAGTATCCTCTTTGATGGAAAAGCAAGTAAAGAACAGAGGTAAACTTAGTATATTAGAAAAAACGATTTTATAAAATGCAGAAAATGTTATTTTTAAGTAGACAGAATTCATAGCATAGACATATACACATGTACAAAGCTTGTTTCCAACTATAACATGTTAGACAAGATAAGGTCCCTATGTAGGATAAAAACAGTAACACCACCACCACCAAGAGTGAGGCTGATTTTCACCAGCCTAGAGAGAGGTTAGCAAAGTCCCTGTCCTAATCTTGGACCCCTGCCAGCATCAGGCAAACCCCCTGCTTCGGTCTACTGAGTTTCTCCTATTCAGAGACACAAATTGCCTTTCTTCTTTTCCTCTGTAGCCTACAGGATACCCCAAAATTCTATTCTGTAGCTCTCTTGTCATTATTCTGTCTAGTGCCTGTTGCTTCCCCACACCATTCTTTCTTGGAACTCCCAGTCCCTATAAAACAGGGATGTCAAACTCCTTTTCACCGGGGGCCACATCAGCCTCACAGTCACCTTCAAAGTGGGCTGAATGTAATTTCAACTTCTTAACAGTTAAGGAGCAGTTATATTTACACAGTACTAAAATTATTTCAGCCCTTTGAAGGCAACCACAAGGCTGATGCGGCCCCCAGTGAAAGTAAGTTCGATACCCCTGCTATAAAAATCTTAAGTCTAGACAAATCTACTCAATTTTACTACTCCACTACTTGAAGTCCCCAAACGAGAAAATTACAGAACCATGAAATTGTGCAGACTGGCATTACCAAAAACTGGGATAATAATCAGGCTTCCCCTTTAGTATCTGTGTAGGAAAGAATTAACACACCAGGTTTGAGTTGATCTTAAGGACCTACTTATGAGGCTGGCCCTTGGCTGGCCTTGGGAACTTAGTTTTGGATGCTCCCTATGGCCATGATAAGGTTATTTTGTGTGGGAGGTAAGGGGTCGGGGAAAAGGTAGTGACCTCTGCCATACCAGCTTGCCTACACTGTTTTTGTAAACAATGTGATTTAAGGCAAACACTCTGGTAATTGAGGCTGGCTGTGTGGCAAAGTGCTTATATAACTAACCCTCCTCCACCCTCACCCAGGACTGAGTCTTAACCGAACTTTCCTGGGCAGAAACACGGTGCTTCTGTTCCTGCCTTTCATTGCTGTAGGAAGGAGTGAATTCTGTGCAGCCAGCCCCGCATTCTCTCTTCTGGGAAGGAGAGCTTTGGAAGGCTGAGCCCAGATTCCTCCTGACTATCTGATGAGTTTTCCCCCTTATTGATCCTGCTACATGTCCTTTTGCTATAATAAACCTCAGCCATGAATACAACTTTCTCTACGAGTCCTGTGAACCCTTCTATCAAGTGCTCAAATATGCGGGTGGTTGTAGGAAGGCCAGAAGAATGCCCCACCTCTTTTGCCCAATCAAGGGCTATTCCAAAATTCAAGCTACTTCTAGGACATCATGCTTTTTGTTAGCACACGACCCTGACTCTTTCAACCAAGAAGCCACAACAACCTCCCTGATGACACTTTTTTTAATGCCCGATGCTGCAAATATATCTGAATCTACTTCCTTCATTTCCTTCCCTTCTACCTCAGTGAAACTGGAGACCCTTCCACATCCACGGCCAACTCCCCAGACATGCTCTATACTCCTAATCCTCATGCTTTCACGGAACTTTGGTCATAAATTATTTCCTCTCATCCTTACATTTTTAACTTTGTCTCTCTACTGACTCTATCAACTTAGTATAAAAAGATATTTAACTCCTCCAATCTCAAAAAAACAAAAAGTTCATTAACCTTTAACTACAGAAAATTCCTACAGTGTTCTTTCGGCTCTTTTCTTGGCCAATAAGCACAGCAAAAACTTACAGATTCTTCTCCAACTTTTTCCACAATTAACTGAAATCTGATTTCTGCCCCATGATACCAATAAAACCAGTTATTTTCTTTTCCATTTAAGCAATTTCACAAATCCAGTTGTTGAGATCAAATATTCAAAAATATGCATATACAAAGTCTGTCCAGAAGGTATCCAGCCATGTAATATGAAAAAGAGACATTTACTGAAGGAGATGCAAGATAAAAGAAACACTACACACAGGACAATGATGCCTCAGTCTCCTTCAATGTAGGCACCTTGGAACCTCACACTGTTCTCCCAGTCGCCATCAGCTGCCCCGTTTCATTTTCCTGAATCTCATCAATGGACTGAAATCTCTTCACTTGGGAAGAGCCAAAAGTCGCAGGGTGCCAAATCTGGACTGTAGGGGTGCTGAGTCACCTGCATGATTTGCTGTTTTACCAAAAAACTGTGCACGAGATGTGATGCATAAACAGGTGTTGTGACGAAGCTGCCGCTCACCGGTTGCCCACAGCTACGGTCTTCTGAATCATTCAGAGAGTTTCCATGGAAGAATGTTCAAGCTTAACACAGAATTTGATGTGGATCTGTTGTTCCACTCGCTCAGTCATTTTGAATGCAATGTCCACACAGTACACATGCTCACTCAACAGTGTCCACCACCCCCAATAACTAGTACAGTGAAGTTGTCAATGTTCACCCATGCACATTCCAGTCCACTCTCTTCGGCTGTCAGGTTACACTGATGTCATGGAAACTGCTTTCGTTACATTAACAATGGCTGGACTTTTTCCAGATAGGCTTCATATATACCTAGGTTTCCTTAACAAAAATTCCTGTATCCCATGACACCAAGCTTCCTCTTCAGCATAAAGTTTTAAAGGGTAAATTTCAAAACACTCATGATATTCCTTCTCCCAAAGGATATGGTACTTTAGTGGAAGAAAAAACCCAGTGGCAACTGCTTTAAGGAATATACTGAGTTATATATTGAAAGATTACAGTAAGAACAATTCCCTAATGACTTCCAAATCTAATCTCAAGCAGAGATCTCTTGTAAATTCTATACCATTATATCTCAATGAGACTAATGTGTATACGTGTTTGCATGTATGTGTGTGTATGCGTATATCTCACTATAACACCATGCCTCCTGAACACCTCCAGTTTATGTCTCACAAGCACTTGAAACTCAAATGCATAAAACTCAATAGGACTAAGAGACTCTTTGAGTATAGAAGCACATATCTCTGGATCTTGGGTACCTACCAGGATGCCTGGCAAAAACTTAAGTGCTTGTTAAAGTGTTTCCTGAAAAACAACGGATAACTCCTTCTGACCCATGAACGTTCAGCATAATAAGCATGGCTCAAAGTAGGAGAAAACAGAGAGTGTGCACCAGTCACCTGTGTGTAAGAAAGCTGAGATGGGAAGAAAGGAGTGGGGAGGGAAAAGAAAGGAAGGGAGAAGGGTGAAGGAAGGAGGAAAAGAAAGAAGAAAGATAACATCAAAGAGAGAAAGAAACAGAAAAGAGGAAAGGATGAGAAAATCCATTATCTAAGTCCTGGAAGGAGCCACAGGAAAGCAGCTTTATTGCCCCTGACTGTGAACCTGGGCCAGATGAAGAAAAGAGTATAGAGGGGCACCTTTCCCTTTTGTAATGAAGCAAACATGCAATTCAAACCTTAAAGATCTAAAACAAACAAATTAAGTCAACCTCATGGAATTATTATAGGCTTTCAGATGGGAAAAAAATGGTTGCGAATTAGCTTTCTAGTTCACATTAAAACTTTCAAATACAATTATTTTGTGGTATTAAAAATAAAAGATATTAAATACATTTTAGTCTTTTAAGGTTCAGGATAAATTTTTTTAAATTTATTTTCCAGTTTTCCCCTACATAAAAAATTAAGATATAATTCATGTACCATAAAATTCATACTTTTTTAAAAAAAGATTTTATTTATTTATTTTTAGAGAGGGAAGGGAGAGAGGGAGAGAGAGAAAGAGAGAGAAAGAGAGAGAAAGAGAGAGAAAGAGAGAGAAAGAGAGAGAAACATCAATGTGCAGTTGCTGGGGGACATGGCCTGCAACCTAGGCATGTGCCCTGACTGGGAATCGAACCTGCGATGCTTGGTTCGCAGCCCGCGCTCAATCCACTGAGCTACACTAGCCAGGGCAAAATTCACACTTTTATAGCATATATAATTCAGTGTTTTTAATACATTCACAGGGTTGTACGACCCTCATTACTATCTAATTCCAGAACATTTTCATCACTCCAAAAAGAAATCATGTACCCATTAGGAGTTACTCCTTATTCCCCTGGCAACAACTAATTTACTTTCTGTCTCTGCGGATTCACCTAGTCTAGGCATTTCATAGAAGTGGAATTACACACTCTACGACTGTGTGTTTGACTGCACACTGTTTTCAAGGCCTGCCCACCCTGTAAGCATGCACAAACAGTATTATTTTATGCGCAACAGTCCTCCATTAACTGCGGTTTCACTTCCCATGGTTTTGGTTACCTGTGGGCAACAACAGTCTGAAAATATTTAATGGAAAAGTCCAGAAATATGCAATTTATAAGTTTTTAATTGTGCGCTGTTCTGCTCCATCCTGGCCAGGTCATAACTCATCCTCTTGGACAGTGTATCCACACTGTATGTGCTACTTGTTAGTAGTGTCTTGGTTATCAGATCAACTGTCTCAGTGTCACAGTACTTATGTTCAAGTAGCCCTGATTTTACTCAATAATGACCCCAAAGCACAAGAGTACCACTGCTGGCAATTTGGGTATGTCAAAGAGAAGCCAGAAAGCGATTCCTTACGGTCTGGTATTATCTGTGGTTTCAGACATCCACTGGGGGTCTTGGAGCATATCCTCTGTGGATAAGGAAGGAATATTATAATATATTCCTTTTTATGGCTAAAAAATATTCCACTCCATTGTATGGATATACCTATTTCAACATTCATCAGTTGGTGGACATCTGAGTTGTGCTCACTTTGGGCTATTTGGAATAATGTTCCTATGAACATTCATGTACATGTTTTTATGAGAACCTATGTTTCATACATCCTGGGTATACACACAGCTGGGAGTGGAACTCCTGGGTCACATTATAACGCTATGTGTTTCACTCTTTGAGAAACTGCCATACTGTTTCTGTAGTGGCTCCATCATTTATGTTCCCACCAGCAGTGTATGAGGGTTCTAATTTCTCCATATCCTTGCTAGCATTAGTCATTACCCACCTTTTGGATAAGAGCCATCTTAGTGGATATAAAGTGATATCTCTCTGTGTTTCTGGTTTGCACTTCCCTAATGACTAATGATGTTGAGCATCTTTGCATGTGCTTACTGGCAATTTGTACATTGTCTTTAGAGAAATGTCTACTCAAATCCGTTGCCTGTTTTTACACTGAACTGTCTTTTTGTTATGGAGTTGTAGGAGTTCTTTATATATTTGGGATACAAGTCCCAGACTGGATGTGATTTGCAAATGTTTTCTCTCACTCTGGGTGCTGTCTTTTCACTTTCTTGATGGTGCCCTTTCAAGCATAAAGGTTTATAATTTTGATGAAGTACAATTTATCTTTCCTTTGGATGCTTGTATGTTTAGCACAGTATCTAAGAAAACACTGCCTAATTCAAAGACACAAAGAGTTACACTTATTTTTTTTGTTTGTTTTAGCTCTTATGATTGGGGCTTTGTTCCATTTTCAGTTAATTTTTTGGATGTGGTGTGAGGTAGGGTTCCAAATTAATTCCTTGGCATGTGCTGGCTATCCAGTTTTCTGGCACCACTTGTTGAAAAAACAATTCTTTCCCCACTGAACCGTTTTGGTACCCTGGTGGAAAATCAGTGAACTATAAACACATGGGTTTCTATCTGGACTCTCAATTTTATTACACTGGTCTATGTCAGTACCACACAAACTTGGTTACTGTGGCTCGGAAGTAAGTTTTGAAATTAGGAAGTATGAATCTATTACTTCGTTCTTTTTCAAGATTATTTCATCTGTTCTGAATCCCTTGCATTTTCATATGGATTTTGGGTTCAGCTTGCCAATTTCTATAAAAAAGTAGCTGAACTTTTGGTAGGAATTGCATTGAATACATAGGTCAACTTGCTATCTTAGCAATATGATGTCTTTAAGAAGCTGGGAGTCTTTCCACTTATTTAGATCTTCTTTAATTTCTTTTAACAAAATGTATTAAGTGTGCTATAAAATATATATATATATGCATGTGTGTATATATGTACACATACACATAAAAAATAGTCTCTGGCCCCTGGTTGCTGGCACAGAGATCCTAAGACTCTTGCAATTTCCTAAGTGATAAGAGCACTACGAGTATCTTCTGTCCTAGTATTTGGTTTTCGGCTCTGGTACCTCACACAGAGTTCCTAAATCCCTTGAATCCCAGAATTTTCTGGGTCGTAGGAGTGTCTTTGGTTCTAATGAGATGACTCCTGGTTGGCTCCTGTACAGCTTCAGCATGGGGGCTGGTCAAGGGAAAGATGAAGCCATGATCAGAAGCTTGGGAAGATCAGTCCCACTCTCCCTCCTCTGGAAAGGACACGGGAGGGGCTGGAGACAAAGGTAATGATCTGTCATGCCTATGTGATGAAGCCTCCATAAAAACCTTAACGTACAGGTTCAGAGTACTTCTGGTTTGGTGAACACATCCACATGCCAGGAGGGTGGCACATTTCAGCTCCACAGGGACAGAAGCTCTTGTACTCAGGACATTTCTGGACCTCAACTCAAGTATCTCTTTATCTGGCTGTTCATTCACATCCTTTAATATACTTTGTAATAAACCAGTATACTAATAAGTAGACTGTTTTCCCTGAATATGTGAACTGCTCTAGAAATTAAGGGGATTATGGGAACCTCCCATTTATAGTCAGTTAGCAAAAGCACAGATATCAACGTGGACTTGTAATTCCTGTATGAAGGGAATGACGGGCCAGTATTATGGGACTGTGCCCTTAGCCTGTGAGGTCTGTGCTATCTACAGTTCGTGTCAGAATTGAATTGAATTATAGGAAACCCATCTGGTGTAGGAGACTTGCATGGTGTGGAAAACTCTTGCATCTAGAGCCAGTAGTATTATGAGTGTGAGAGTAAAGAAGAAACAGGAGTCTTAAAGAAGTCTTCTTCTGCTTTTGTTATACTGATTCCTAAGTATTTTATTGTTTTTGATGCTATTATATGTGGAATTGTTTTCTTACTTTCATTTGTGGAGTGTTTATTGCTACCATTTAGAAATCAACTGATTTTTGTATATTGATCTTGTGTTCTGCAACTTGCTGATCTCATTAACAAGCTCTAACAGCTTTTTTTGTGTGGATACCTTAGGGTTTTCTACATTTAAGATCTATAGTTAAGGCCATGTAAATAAAAATAGTTTTACTTCTTTTCCAACCTGGATACCTTTTATTTTTTTCTTGCCTAATTGTCTTGTCTAGAAGCTCCATGATAATGTTAGAAAGGACAAGAGCAGATGTCCTTATCATGTTGCTGATCTTGGGAGTAAGCATCCAACCTCTCACCCTTACACATTATGCTAGCTGTGGAGTTTTCATGGGTATTCTTTATTAGGTTCAGAAAAATTCTCTTTTATTACTAGTTTGTTAAGTATTTTTATCATGAAAAGATGCTGGATCTTATCAAATTGCCTTTTTGGCATCTACTGATATAACCATATGGTTTTGTCCTTTATTCTATTAACATGGTATATTATGTTGATTGGTTTTCATATATTGAAATAACATTGCAATTCTAACAACACGGTATCTGTAATACAGGAAAATTTTAAAAAGAGAAAGAACTCACAGATATTGACAAAAGTATGGTGACTGGGGGGGAAGTGGAAGAGGGCACGGGGGGATAAACAGTAATCCCACCATGTAGCAAAAACGTTTTCCCTTTTAGTTTTTAGCCACTCGACTATGTTTTCACACTTAAGTTTTAAATCTGAGGGACTCTTCCCTCATGTGTTTTTGGCCTTTATCAATTCCTTCTCCCACCTGATATTAGATGAATACTCAACTACTATGTTTTCATCAAGTCACTTTATGTTTTTGTTCAACATTATAGTCATCTAGAATAAGTTTTTATATGGTGTAAAACATGGTTCTAACTTAATTTTGTAGCGAATCGCAAAAAAATTATGTGTCATGTGTCTAAGCACCATTTACTGAATAATTTATCCTTTTCTTCTTGGAGTTGTGTCAACCTCATCATGGACTACCTACACCCATGCTGAAATCTCTCCCCTTCCTACTGTGTTCCAATGATCTGTCTGCCTAGTGTTCCACCAGAACCACCTAAGAGAAAGAAAAATGAGGCACAAAACAGAAATAGAAAATGTCAAACTTTAAAGCTGATGGACATAAAAAACAAACTCTGAGTAGCTTTAGAAAACATAAGTTTAAGATTTTAGTTTTACAGTTTTTCCAGACCCTTAAAAGGAATGAATTTCTTGGTAAGAGAGAAGAAGTGAAAGAAAGCACAGAGAAGCTGGATACAAAGCCAGCGCTCCCCCTGAACTTCCTGAGTGGCCAGTGGCGGGGTATGGCAGTAGTGTGGAGCTATCACAACTTTACAGGCAAATCACAGAATCAAGAATGGTTCCTTTGATCAAGATGATTAGGAAGGTGACAAGAGGGAAAAGTGGAAACATGGAGCTTATATACCTCAGAACGAAGTCCCAGATATAGAATCATATTAAAACACACAAACTATCCTTAACTGGCAAGAATAAAATAGAAATAATTATGATAACACCACCACTTTGACTTCACTGAGACCAGGGAGAAAACACTGCAATTTCCCAGAATTAGCTCTCTTACCTAGTGACGCATAGGATCCTGGATTCAGGGCACCTGCACCTAAGCGCCCACTTCGCATGGTCTGGCCAGCAGCATGATGTGCCTTGGCACCAGCAGCAGCATTCACATCAATGTCACTTCGTGAACGCTGCAGGCTTCCTGGAAGGGAACTGGGTTTGCTGCTGCCTGCTGGTACTATTGAAAACAAAGCAAAGGCAGCCTATATTATTTAAATCACTGCAAACACTATAAAACTTACATGAACTTGAAATCACAAAGAGCTGATCCATGATGACAAATGGTCAAAATGTAAGCAGTAGTGAAACGGACACCAGAAAGTACTTCATAGCATTTTCAAGTCAGAATACCTCTGGTTTCAATCCTGTCACAACTAATTCTTCTTGAACAATTTTCTCAATATTTCTGCTTCATTGTCTTCTTCCGCAAAATGGGAAAAATAACTAGACTTTGTAAAATTCATAGGACTGTTTCATAAAGAGATCATACTTATGGCCCTGGCTGGTGTGGCTCAATGAGTGCCAACCTGCAAAACCAAAGGTCGCTGGTTTGATTCCCACTCAGGGCACATGCCTGGGTTGTGGTCCAGGTCCCCAGTAGGGGGTGTGTGAGAGGCAACCGACTGAGGTATCGCTCACATGTCAGAAGTTTCCCTTCCACTCTTTCTCCCTCTTTTCTCCCCTATCTAAAAATAAATAAATAAACCTTTTAAAAAAGAAAGAGAGAGCTGATAATGAATAATCCATGAAAATGAAGCGCTAGACAAGCTAAATAGGTGGCAGCAGCTTACTAGCAGAAAAACATAAGGAGGACTAGTCTGAGAGTGGGGTTATTCAGAAAATAATGCAGGTTCTACCACCCTTAGGCAATGTAAGTTAGGTCATTAAATTTCTGATCTTCAGCTTTTAAGTTTTAAAAATGAAGTTTTACAAACTCTGAGCTGTGACCCATTAATAGGCTGTGAAATCAACTGAATGAGTCATAACAAGCATTTTTAAAAAAGTGAAGCAGTAGAAGACAGAGTGCATCCATCATACTAAGGTAAGTAGTATTCTGTGAAACTTTATATTATACAATATATGCATGCATGCATGTAACATACACTAAGTATATGCATATTATATAGTTGTATATACTACATTGTATATATTATGTTAATATATGCATATAGTATATTAGTATAGGTATGGTGTATATGTGTGGTATTAGTTTACTATATAAAATGATTTTCTCACTGTAGGTCAGATCAAGGGTTTAAATTTTAAGAATAGTTTAAAAGCTTTAAAAGCACATCAAAAGTTTTTAAAAGTGGAACAGTTTAAAGTAGTAGTTTTTAAATGGTTTTAATGTGACCCATAGTGAGAAAATCATTTTACACAGTAACTTTTATCTTATTTATAAAGTAGCTCTAACTTTATTAAGTAAAATGTTATGACTCTTACTTAAAAAGGCAATTTACCTCTTCCAGCCACAGTTGATGGATTTGCTGTAGACCACTTGGAAGAAAAGGGGCGACTGCAAGGTAAAAGGGAGTACTTTTAGTAAGAAAATGTAATTATCACTCCTCTGATAACAATTAGTGAAATACCACTGAGCTTTCTAAAAAGTTGAGAAGTATTTCTCATTTTAATTTCCCTTTTACAAATCACAATCCAACAGTTGTTACGTATCAGTGGTATCTCAATTAGCTGTGAAGCAAAAAATGAAAGAGTAAAAATGAGTGAGGACTGTGAACTCTACAGAGACAGAGACTGGTTTGCTACTCTTCACTCTGGTGCTCAGCACACGTTACCACACTCACCGCAGAGGACTCAGTAACTCTCCAACACATGTCTTCCGAGATATTTTACTTAACAGGGAGAGAGGAGGTGTTATTATTAGCATACAGGGGATTCAGAGTAACTAAAATCTTGCTTATCTAAGTCATAACGGTTGTGGCCATTGGCAATCCGTGCAGTTACCACGCAGGTATCACACTACCTACGGCAGCACTACTAAGTGTTACTGCGCAGGGCCAAGAAAAAAGGCTAAGAACTACTGCTGAAGATAATGTGCACTTAGAAGGCAAAACACCTCCAATCATCTCAAACAACCCACCATCTCTCTTCATAACTCTTTTGATTACCTATCTTTATACACAATGGTATTGTACAGCCCACAGATAAAAAATTTAAGTGTGTAAGGGAGATCTGAAAAGTGTATCTATAAATTTTAAAGGTCAAGGGAAGAAAGAAGCAAAAATCTCAGGTTTAAGTCAGGCTACTGAAAAATATTCTTTGAGTTATTATTAAGTAATAAATTTGGTGGTTGGTTATTAAACATAGTATTATATTATTTTTATAGCTGTCCCCTAAAAGTGTTACCTAATTAGATGGGGCAGACAAGTTTAAGGTTCCCAGGACTTAAAGTTGTTCATGTTTAAAGATTTTATACTAAAGTAAGATCAAATATCTTGTTTAGATCCTTGCTACTCAAAGTATGATCCATGGACAGAAAGTACTGACTGGTATCACCTAGAACTATGTAAAGAGTACAAAGCTTCAGGCTCCACTCCAGATCTATCAATCAGATTCTGCATTTCAACAACATCTTCAGGTGATGCATGTGCACTTTCACGTTTGAGCACTGTACATAAAAGGAAAAAGGAAAAAGCAACAATGCTCAGGAGGTAAAGGATTTATCATAAATTTACATAGAGTTTACATAGGTCATTATTCCTACTGTACTTATTTTTTGAAATCAGGTCCTGCATTTACTCTGAAAACTTCTAAGTTGCTTGACTTTAGAATAGAACTCACCAGACCCTGTCAGTGCTTCCTTGAATTTTGTGCCCTGGGTGCCTCATCTGCCTCACCCTGGTCTGTCTTCTGCATCAGAGAGCTGCCAAGGCAACCAGTGACCTTCATGGGCTCAAGGTCCAAAGAGACAGAACTGCCAGAGAGGTTAGCTCACAGTCTGGGAGCTGTTCTTCCCTGCGGAAACCTGCAGGTATCTGTGGCCACTGCTAGGGCATGCAGGAGGCATCTGAGACTTTAGCAGTCTCCTAGAGTCAGAGAGCCAGCACACAGGGTTAAGGATGCCAAGGCAGTGGGGTTTGTGGCAGCCAACGCAGTGATGAGAATGGAGTTAAAGAGAAGTGAGTCAGATACTAATTTTGCCCCTTGAGGGATCTGCTGAAATCTGAAGCTGTGCAAGAGGTGAGGAAGGAAAGCAGTGGAGTTTTTACCAGTCACATAGTGCTGTCGAATAGTTCTGAAGGTGACTTTGGAATTTCCATGACAATTCCTCCATGTCAATGCCCTAGAAGCAGCTACCATATAAATTACTTTGTGGGTATTTAAAAAATGTATATAAATCAGTGCTTCCCAATCTTTTCCATAGACATGAACGTACAGAAATAAAATCTGAATCACTAACTCTACCCAAAGAGAAGTTACCGTATACTAGCATGTAACCCAACACTTGAGACAGTAGCCAAAGAAAATGAGTACTTCAAATCATTTCTTTCAAGGCTTTATGGGAAAGTAAGCAGATATTCAAGTACCCAACTTAAGGAACTCTGGGAAGTTGGGGGGAGGAAGAAATCAATAATTATCATTTACATGATCTTACTTGAGACTTTCTTGCGAGCTAGATGAAGATCTGTCAGATTGAGGAAGAGATGCTACACTGCCAGAACTCTTTAAGTAAGTTTGAAGACTCTTCTGATAGGATGGCTCAAGGGAATTATACAATGTTTCCGCTTCACCAGGGAAGTGGTTTCTAAGACCCATATATGTCCTGTAAAACAAATGAATAAATAACAAAAAGAAAGCACAAAGTAATAAACTATATTACTAGACATTACAGTAAAATGTGTACATTCAAGAAAGAAGATGGGCTTGTAGGTTTTTAATACATCCACTGTGTGTCAAGCGAATGCTTTCTAAAATTAAGAAGTTTTGGTGGGAAAAAGGCAGGCTTTTGGGAAAAGGAGATCTCAGTTCAAAATCTGACTACAATCTTTACAGTTTGTGTAGCTTGGATAAACCCCTAATCTCCAAACTTCAGTTGTCAATGCATGGAGATGCTACTTTTGCATTTTAAATATTAGAAAAGAATGAATAAGAACTGCCCCACACAGTATCAGGTACATAATACATGTTCAATAAATGACAGTTATTTTTTATTCACAATGAAAGTGAATACATTATGATGCACTAGGAATACTGATGATTATACAAATGACAATGTGAAGTAAATTGTTAGACATCTAGTACAAATTTAATGGAAGAAAATCAATCTCAATTTTACTACAGAGCAAATCAAAAGCAGAATAATTGGGACGCTTGTAATATTTTCATTCTCCCAATATAACTCCTTTCAGTGAAAAGACCAAAGTATGTTTAAACTGCCACAAAAACACATTCTAGACTTACTTTCTTGCTTCCACTCTGGCCTCCGCATCAGCATCATGGATTCCCTTTTTAATAGTTTCAACCAGGACAGCTGCATGTCTATAAAATAAAACATCTTTAGAGTCATGTGTAAAACTATGTATTTCACTACAAAAAAAAAAATCTAATGCCTATGTGTTATATATCAATTACAAAGGGGAGAGATAAAAAGATTAATTAGTATACATCTACAACTGCAAGATTTTCTAATAATCCACCTCATACATTTCATTCATATATACTTTCCTTCTGACAAGTTAAACATTATCAACCTGAAATTTTTATACAAAATCCAAATAATGTATAAATGTATAAATACTCAATTTGAAACTTTCAATGAATAAAAAATCATCTTCTGTGTGGTTGCTCACCGACCCACCAGTGTAGAAAATGACTTGCTAATAGTGTGATCAGTTATAATATGACTAAATTGAATCAAAGCTGCCACCAATGAACTTAAAGAAAACTTGGAATTACATCATATCTATATTAAACAACAAATTCTATTTTTTTTTAAAAAGGGGCTGTGAACAAATTGAATGATTTCCATCAAAATGAAAAATCAATTGTTATTTTCAACATAAATATAGGTATATCCCAAGCTTCAAACTTGAAATAAGAAATACAGGCATGCAAATAGCCAGTCACATTTTCCTCTTTTTCACCTTGGAACTAGGTTAACACCACCCAGGATATTAACTGACCAATGACACTAGACAGTTGGTGTGGAGAAACATTTTAAAATCTCCTTCCTTTAAAAGGCAGTGCCTTCCTTATGTCTTAAATAATGCATTACTTGATTAATTAATTGTACCTCGGTAAACCTATCTCATATGAGTAGAGATACATTTTTAAATTTTTGCCCAATTTAACCTGGAGTATCTTATATGACTCATTCTACTTAAGAGACTTTCACTCACCCCACAAAGAAGAAAATCATACTACTCATAGCTACAAGAAATAAAAGGAGCGCCATGCCACAGCTTTAAAGGAAAACTGGTACAAATACCTTTTAAAGTAAAACGAGAAACAATGGAAAACCAATACCATCAACTCCTAAAGAACTTAGTAACAGTGAGGAGGGAAGAGAGGAGGGAGAAGGAAAGTTGATGCATACCTTTCCAATGAATGAGTCTGCCACTCTTGTAACAATAAATCTAAAAACTCAAATGAACGCCTAAAAAATAAAAGTTAATTATAACTAAATGTTTAACATTATATTAATTTATAACAATACTAAGAGCAATACTTTCCTTTATAATACTGCACTTTGCCCCCTTAATAAAAGTACAGTCAGCCCTCTGTATCTGTGGGTGTCTCACACATGGATTCAACCAATAGGGGACTGAAAATACTGAGGAAAAAAATCATCCCAGAAATCCTAAAAAGCAAAATTTGAATTTGTCACACACCAGCAACTATGCTACACCTGCACGAATGAAGTGATGGGGTGGCGCACCCTGCTGTCGCCTGCATGTGAACACCGTGCCATTCTCTACAAGGGACTTGAGCATCTGCAGGTTCCGGCGTCCCGGGGGGTCCCGGGAGCAGCCTCCCACAGATTCTCTCGGATGACTGTGTAAGACATGTTTTTGGGTATGTTAACTGTCAAATACTTAACTTACTTTAAGATTCCAACTATTTCTATGCTCAAATAGTTCAAATAGTTCTATGCTTAAATAGTTCAAAAAGACTGTAAGAGTTCCCCATAAGTTTAATTTAAAATGTTTGTCAAATTAAAATCAATGCTTATTAGACACCTCCTCCGCACTAGAAATTCAAGATACACAATGGTGACCAAGAAAGATGTGATGGATCTTCTGTTTCTACAATGTTTCTTTAAAAATATATGTATTTGATTTTTTTCATCCAATATTTGTATATTTTTCTCCTAAGCCCTTCAGTTCTCAACTTCTTCACCTGTCTCCTACTTGAGCTTCCCTTCTTTCTTGGCATCTAATGACAGTTCTGCCCTGTTTTTCTTCCTTAATATATTAATATTAACTCCTTTTCTCCACCTGCCCTTAAACAGGTGCTCACCTGGTCTATGCTGATCTCAGCCCACTTCCCTTTTATAGTCAGCTTGGGCAACATAATCTGTACCCTTACACTCGACTATCAGCTATGCTTCTCACGTCTAGTCCTATATTGCCAGCACTGGTTCAACTGAACATCTCTACACAGGCAGTGAAAGTCAACTCAAACAGTACATAGAAGCCCACCATTTTAGCCCGGATTGTACACGATTAGGAAATGAGAAATAGGGAGGTTAAATTAAGTTGCCCAAAGTGACAGAGCTGGGACTTAAACCCTGGCATTCTGACTCCAGAGTTCACAGTCTAAAACACTTGCCATCACCTCCCTCATCCTTACCCAATTATCAGGCTCTTTTCTACACCTGAAATCTCTTGAATTTATTTATTGAAAAAAATTTCCTTTAATCAATTATCATCAATACAGCTCTAGTTCAGACCTTGCCTCTCTTCAGCAAGTTAGAAAAATTCCTGCTTATTTAAACCATTGTGCCTTCTTCATCACTGTTAATAGCTGGAATAAAAAGTATGACGGTTGACATTACATCCTCACTAAGAACTGTCAAAGAATGGAACAATGTCAAAATTTCCCTTCATGACATTCAAACCCTCTACACTGACTTCAACCTACTTCTGGGCCTCCTCTACCCAGGCAGGTACTTTTCCTACTGAAACCTCCCATTTACCATGTGCTCTGGCCTCAGTGGCCTATCGGATGTCTCAGCCGCATGCAGCACAATTTTACGTCTGTTTAGGTTATACCCCTCACTTCGCCCATTGTCAAGTCAATGCTAGGATGTATTTACTGACTCCCTCTTCTCTGTTACATTCCTATTCCTCTAATCGCCATCTTCCTCAGTGTAAGACAGAGATTGCTAACATTGTTTGCAAAGGGCCAGAACAGTAAATATTTCAGGCTTTAGGAACCACATACCATTTTTATCTCATATTCATCTTCATTCCCCCTTTTCAATCACCCTTCAAACATGTTAGAAACACTCTTAGCTTGTGGGTTGTACAAAATTGTACTGTTGGCCGGATTTGGCCAGTAAGCTGTCATCTGCCAACCCCCAATGTAAGAGAGAGAGATTTAAGTGAACAACGGTGGTCAAAGCTCTGAAACACTTAAATGTAATAATGGTATCTTATGCAGCTTTTTCCTAGCAGCCAAAGTATTTAAATAAATATGTATTTACCAAATTTAAAAGAGAAAGAGTTCTTTAAACATCAAATGTACAAATCTTGTTTTTGTTGTCCTTTTACTGATGGTGATAGAAAAAACTGTAGAAACCATAAGGAGAGAGACTGACTGGCTGACCTGACACGGCCTACTCTGTCCCAAGCACTGTGTTCAACTCTACCAATGTGAACCTCATTTAATCCTCGGAACCTTACAGGGCTGATACCATCAGCCCTACTACTATGTGAACACTGAGGTTCGGAGTGATCAAATAACTGCCCACTGTAGGACAGCCAATCAGTGGCAGCTGCAGGACTAGCAGAGGCCTGACTCTAGACTCCACGTTTTCTAAAAACCAAGCAACCAGTGTTCCAAATAAACCAAAGCTTAACATGAGGAACTGAGGAATGTGTGTGCTCATCATAATTGCTTTATTCACTTTCCTTTACATGATGCAAGACAAAAAATTTTATTAAGGTTTCTAGAAGGCAAGAAATTAATAACTAATTTTTATACCAGACTAAGAATTAAACGTAATGCAATATTAAAGCCATACTAAAACATTTTTTTGTTCAAAACTTACCTTCTCACAGGGACTGATTTTGATGTGCAATTGCTTGTTATTAAAGGTATAAGTCTGGGTACATGAGTGTGCTGAAAGAGATGGTTTAGACAAGGCTGAAAAATACACATCATCCCTTCTATCTTTTGCACATTTATGTATTTAGCTATATTAATAACGGACAAAAAGATCATAAAATCTGATTTTGAAAGAAATTAAGACCAGTCAAACAGTTTTCCCAAAATGAAGTAATAGTTACGATGTTAGTTTCAAAAGGAAACATGTGGCTATAATATAAAAAAAAGACAAGCTACTTGCAAAACTGCAGAGAACTGCTAGGACGGTGTACTTGTGGAAGGAAGAAGCACTAAGAGAAACTGGGCGTGTATGTGTCATATTTGCTGAAGTACCATGGCTCCTGCTGATAGGAGGTAGTAACTGCCATGTAATCATAGGCAATCAGGGTGAACTACATACATAACTATTGAGAATGCACTTTGAAATGTTAATTTAAGGGGGAAAGCGGTGGCAGGAAAATGGAAACAACTATACCTGAACAACAAGAACAACAACAAAACAAACAAAAATGAAATGGTAACTTAATTGAACTTTCATTCTGGTTGAATCACAGCTCTCTAGAATTCAGGTAAAGTTCAACAGGTACAACCTTTTGACTTCTATTAGTAAGTCTGATGCTCTTCTTTAGAGAAGCAAACACTAGAAAGTTCAACACAGACATAATAAAATAGTAACCAAAGCATATATTGTTGATGCTTTCCATCTTTATTTTTCTTCTGAGCTAATGGTGGAGGTTGGGCTGCCTATGCAGCGGACCCTGAGATGAAGTTAGTACCAGGACACTAAGAAGTGCCCTTGGAATCAATACCTGTGGGAAGGTGTGAAAAGGAAGCACAAGTGGGGAGAGGAGGAAACTGATCTGTGACATGGTCCAAGGGCATCTTGCCTAAGGCCATTAGGGTGCCATGGAGTTAAAATGGCGCTTTGGAGCAATCTTGAATTGGTCCAAGATGGCCTAACCTTTACAATTCCACATCAGTCAGGTGTTGAATAAGGGCCATACTGGGAAGGGGCAAGACCTTGGGAAAGGCGGCCCTCGACAGCTGAGGCAATCCTTGAAGAGGCCGGCACGTGAAGGCTCTCTGACAAAAGTGCTTCAGGTAAAAGTCATCACTGAAGGAGAATTTGTACAGCACACCAGTGTCTGTCACAACTAACTCAACCAAAATAAAAGAAAAAACTTTTTTCAGCTACTACAGAAAGAAACCACCCATAGACCTGCAGTATTCAAGAGAAAAATGCAAGAGAACGCTGACCTGCATGTTATTCAACAGCCACATTCCGTACAGAAGAAGGGCTCTGTGGACCTGCTCCCTAAGAACATCCAGAATACATCCCCCAAACATTATTACTGTGGAGTTAAAGCCCAAGGTGAGCCCCTAGCCACAACACACCTACCATCTTCCTCCTCTCTCTCTAATCTCCCCCACACCCTGCTGCTACTTAGCCCACATCCAACACTACGGCTGGGATGGGAGAGAGACCTAACTATTGCAATACCATATTCAGGGGCAGCGGCACCAAAGGAAAATGAAAAATGACCCTTACAATGACAGACAATGCATCCTACCAGATACTAAGTCAGAACAATTTAGAGTTTAATTTATTAATACGAGTTGAGAATTTAAAAAAAAAAGATTCTCTAAAATTAAAAAGAGAATTAGGAATCAAATACAGCAATCTAAGAAAGTAGTACCCTAAAAAACAAAATATACAAAACAGTAGATAACATAAACAAATAAAAACCCCACCTGATTTGTACTTTCAGTGAGGTGACAGAACTGTGTATCGATAACATGACAAACTTGTGAAAAATGAGTGATACAAAAACAATGCAAAAAGTGTTAAAAATAGCAAAATGGGTACTGCCAAATGAGTAGAATTTAAAGAAATTTTTCCTGAGAACATATATCAGCTGTAATACAAGACAAAAAATTATCAAAGAAATGATAAATGACAGTGAGGGTTCCAAACTCTTGAGTGATAAGAGTAATAAAGAAAAAATTAGCAAAAAAAACCCCAGAAGCAATAAACAATTCATGAAAATTAACATGAATTTAAGGAAAACTCATTTTCCTTATCTGTTAGTCAGAAACCCTTACCCACTGCATACGGACAGCACTAACGAACGGGGATCTGCTCTCGGGCCTGCTATGAGGCTCGCAATACAAAGAGGCCACCTCATAAAACTTTCTAAAGTTGCCCGCTTTTTCTTCTATAAAAGAATCAAATGGTATCTCACTTTTAGAGACAACAATAAAAACTTAGAAAGCAATTCTGAGAGAAAAGGAAACAATTCTAAGGGACAAGAAATGTAAACCCAGCAAATCCTAGATGCAAACATACACTATGCCACCCATCACACACGGTTCTATTGACCGGAGATGTTATGTGTACTAACTGACAGACAGACAGCTACAGGCTGAGTTCAGGCAATAGACATGTTTTTCTAGGCCTGCATAGTGCTGGGTGATAGTAGCTTATACATTTTGAATTATTTTTGAACACTGGAAAAATAGGGTATTTTATATAAAATACAGATGCATGTATAAATGGTTTGTTTAAAAAATACCAATCAAGGGGTAACACAAAAGAGCCCTATGGAAATGGGACAGTTCTTCACTTTGAGTGTGGTGGTCACACAAGGCTACAGACAGGTTCAAATGAGTGCTCGTAAAACTGCTGAAATCTGAATAAACTGTGTATTATTTAAAAAAAGAAGAAATGTAAACCTAAAGTCCAATTTTTTAGTTATAGTGTAAGGGCAAAGACATTTCAAAATAGGCAAAGATAAATACACATGAAAAGTGAGACCATGCTAAAAACAAACAAAAATTATTTAGAATCAACTTAAAAATAAGAAGAATTTATTTGTAAATACTAGCAAGGAATAAAAGCAGTAAAAAACTACAATTAATATCAACTGATGAAAATGAAAATGTCTGTTCAATTGAACTTAACAGTTAAGGGGGGGAAATGATATGAAAGAAATGAAAAGTATACTTTTTAAAAAGCAGAAGGAGCAAACAGGTTTTATTCTTGACACTGACAAAAAATAAGAAACTTCTCAGAAAATAAGAAACAGATCAGAAGAAAGCACAATAAACACAAACAGAAAAGTTTTAAAAATCTATTTCAAGATAGTAATAGCCAAAAATTTTGACCATCCATGAAGTAGAAAGCAACAATTGTTAGGAAAATAAGATTGACAAAACTAGAACCAGAAAAATCAAGTTACATAGCTATTATTTCACACAGAAATAAAATCCAGCTACATGTACATGTAAGAAACAAAATTTATACATTTTAAAAAATTGAATATTTTATAATTGTGAAATGGAGAAGGTCATTTTAACTATAACAAAGACCACAAAAGAAGCACTATCTCAATGCATAAAAGTAGAAAGTTCTTTTTTTTTTAAAGATTTTATTTATTTATTTATTTTTAGAGAGTGGAGGGAGAGAGAGAGAGAAAGAAACATCAGTGTGCGGTTGCTGGGGGACATGGCCTGCAACCTAGGCATGTGCCCTGACTGGGAATCGAACCTGCGATGCCTGGTTCGCAGCCCGCGCTCAATCCACTGAGCTACACCAGCCAGGGTGAAAGTTCTATATGTAACAAACAACAGCTTAAACAATATTTGAAAAACTAACAGACTGGTAAAAAATATTTGCAATACATATAACACAGAATACTTATATGATAACACTTGGAAATCAGTGATGAAAAACTGTTCAATGTATCAGTAAAATGACAACAAACTCACAACTATCAACAACTGCAACTAAAAAACCCCACAAAAACAAAAACAAATTAAGCAAACAACTAGAATAGGAACAGAATCACAGAAATGGAGATTGCATGGAGGGTTATCAACAGAGAGGGGGAGGAGGGAGAATGGTGGAAAAGGTACAGGGAATAAGAAGCATAATTGGTAGGTACAAAATAGACAGGGGGAGGTAAAGAATAGTATGGGAAATGGAGAAGCCAAAGATCTTATATGCACGACCCATGGACATGAACTAAGTGGGGGGAATGCTGGTGGGAGGGGGGTGCAGGGCAGAGGGCAGAAAAGGAGAGAAAATAATAGGATAACTGTAACAGCATAATCAATAAAATATACTTTAAAAAATAAAAATTAAAAAATGTTCAATGTATAAACTGGCAATCAATAGAAGAATTAAAAAGGAAAAAATACTTAACATCTCTAATAATTTAAGAAATCAAAAGTGGAATATGAAATAATGCATTTTTTAAAATTATAAGACCTCTGAGAGACTAATACACAATGTTGGCAATGGATGGAGAAAAAGGACTCTGTGAATTTCTGAGAGAATGGAGAGGAAATTTAATGTTATGTCCTTTTTTTTTTTTTAAATCCTCACCTGAGGATATGTTTATTGACTTTAGAGAGAGAGGAAAGGGCAGAGAGAGAAACATCGATGTGAGAAATATCAGTCAGCTGCCTCCTGTACAAGCTCTGACTGGGGATTGAACCCACAACCTAGGTTTGTGCCCCGAACAGGAATTGAACGCCCAACCTTTTGGTTGTGTGAGCTGATGCTTCGCCCTTTATTGGAGAACTGCTTTAGACATTAAAAGAATTATATATAGTATGTATAAACAAGAGAAGAGACCAAGTATGTGAAAGTTAAAAATGTGTTATTTTATATAAATGTAAAATATAAATACTATGTTTACACTTTGTAGTAAATCTGGTATGTGTAGGCACAGAAGTTTCCAAAAGTATATACTAAATGGTTAGAGTGATTATTTGCAGAAAAGCAGAATTCAGGGGGAAGGGAGATTTATCTTTTTAACTCTGTTTTTCTGGGTATCTTCAAGATATGAGAAATAGTAGGAAATTCCCTGTCATCTTTTACCACTGCTTACAACATTTTTACTGTTTTTACACTGGCAGCTGTTATGACCTGTAATATGACTACACACACACACACACACATGAATGTACATACATATGTGTATATTGTATATGTGAAAGTATATTTACTTTGTAGTCCTCTGCATTATTTAAATGTTCTAAAATATCTATAACTACCAAGTATTGATTTTATTATCAGAAAAATTCAAAAGTAATTTCCCCTTGGAGTTAAAAAAACGATGACTTATTTAAGTAAATTGGAAAAAAAAATGGGGGGAGGGAGTGAAGACAGAAGAGCAGAACAAAAGAAAAGAACCTACCCGTATGATGAATCTGATTGCTGCACATCCAGAAGTCGCCATGACTTTTGCACTATTGGGGACGAGGTTGAACAGGGTGGGTACAATGGCTTCAGCGCCATGATCAAACTTGTTTCCCAAAACTGTTGAAAGATGGCTACAAAGGAAGGCAAAATAGTTTTAAAAAATAGTTTAACATCTAAAAGAATATTCTTTTACTCAACTTAAAATTTTTATTGTAATCAGTTTGTTTTTTAATCCTCATCTGAGGATATCTTTTTATTGATTTTGAGAGAGTGAAAGGAATGGGGAAAGACAGAAACATTGATGGGTTGCCTCCAGTACATGCCCCGACTGGGGACTGAACTGGCAACCTCGGTATGTGTCCCGACCAGGGATAGAATCTGCACCTTTTTGGAGTATGGGATGACACTGCAACTAAGCCACCCAGCTGGGACTATTATAATAAATTTTTTAGCAGCAAAGCAAAAGAGAGATAGGAAAGTGCAAACATTACACATTTTCTTTGTTTTCCCATTTTTTAACCATCAAGACCGAAAAAAAGAAAAAAAAGTTGGAATTTTCCATTTTAGCATCTACTATTTGCAATGGCACTTGAAGAAGCCATCTGATGTCAAAACTTAACCATTAAAGGCACAGGTAAAAAATTCACCTGTTTACTCTGACCTTTAGCCATCTTTATGCATCAGATATTTCCACTGTAATGTCTCAATATAATTCTTAAATTCAACATATTTCATAAACAAGTTCAAAAGCTTACCCAAATCAATACTCTGCAAGACATTCTCTATTTCTATTCATGATGCCCCCACTGTATTAGTCACAAATACTCCCTAATATTTTTGGAGGAGGGTTTCAGAATTCTTGATTGAAAATACAACTCTAACATATACTAGTTAGTTGCATGATCCTAGGAACATCTGTCTGTTCTTTCCAAATTTGTACAATAGTTAAACCAATTCGATTTTTAATTGTATGAGTTTAGTTAAAGCACTCAGGAAGAATGCTGCAATCACTCACAGTGCTGACACTGCTTGCAGTATTGGTTAATTTCTATATATTGTTATCTTACTCAAAACACATGGTTGGGACACAGTTAGCTCCAAAATTTTGGGCTGTTGATTCAAAGAGCTCTGGGAATTGTTGCTTACTTTATAGCTTCCAGCAGTTCTTATTGGTATTCAGGGCATTGCACCTTTCACATGCATAGATCCGTATTCAGCTAGACTCATGGGATCCCCTATACAGATTTCTACCGCTCCTTTTCCGTGTATCTCTCTTCTCTTCAGTATTCTGCACTGCAAATTTTAGCTACTTCACCCTTCAGAAACTCCAATCTCTGTTTCTTCTCAACGCAGTGAGACTGCCTTGCTGTCTTATTCTCCCTCCCTTCCCCATGGTTCAGTGCCTCAAGGTCCAAACTGTTGACTGTACTGTTCAAATGATTTAACTGTTTCAAAAATCACAGTCCTGCTCTGACCACTGTCCATTATCTGTAAAAAGGTGTTTTACATATTCTGTCACTTGCTGCCAGAGAGGTAGTCCTGCAGTACTAACCAGTATGACCAGGACTGTGGTACTACCAGTACTGCATCATGGCCAGAAGTAGAATTCTCATCATGGAACATTTTTCAAGGTTATGTTTTGTGGATTTTGTTTTGTTTTGCAATTGAGAGATATTCTATTATTTTGGTGCATGGTACACTGACTTGTATCTAGCAATCTGGGTAAAATCCCTTAATCATAATAATTATAGACTCTTGTGGTTTTCTGCATAGACAATAACATCATCCAATAAAAATGGGAGTTTTGGTCCTTCCATCTTCATAGGTTTTATTTCATGAGGTTGTTTTTTTTTTTTCTATTTTCTGTTCTGACTGGGACATCTAATTCAACCTTGCTTAGAAATATTAAGTGTAGCTATCTTCGTGTTGCTTATCTTCAAAAGAATGCTTATTCAACAACACATACAACAAAAGGATTCAGGTGGGGAGTAGTAACAAACAAAATTTTAGAATTCTACCATCCTTGAATTTTGGAAGAATATAAACATAGAATAAGTTTATATTTTGGTAAGTTAATGATGCATGTTATGATTCCAGAATAATTGGTAAAATATCAGAAAGAGAGAGCTTAATATCCACATTAGTAAAGAGAAAAAATGTATGTAGCCAGTCCTCAGACCCACTTGCTTTCTTCTTTTTTGAGAGTGTTTTTGTTTTGTTTTGATTTATTTTTCAAAGCAAGTGGAAGGGAAGGAGAAAGAGAGGCCTGCAACCCAGGCATGTGCCCTGACCTGGAATAAAACCAGCCACTTTTTGGTTTGCAGGCTGGCACCCTGTCCGCTGAGCCACACCAGCTAGTGCCATTCACTTTCTTCTTACACTCAGAATTAGTGACCAAAACTCCACCAGTAGGCTTTAGAAATATAAACACATTTTAAGATTGGTATAAAATGCCATTAAGAAAAAAAAATGTTTAAAATCACACAAACTGGATCCTTGTAATTTGATTTTTGAATCACATAAAAGCTTTCTGACGGTTATCTTGCTGTTTTATTTAATGAACCCTGAATCAATGAGCACTAAATTCATTCATTAAAAATGCTTATCACATAAAGAATACACTTACGCCACAGTGATGCAAGCTTCTCTAACCACCTGGGATCTAAGATCCTTAGCTGAAAGTTTAAGTGCTCCATCCAACAAGCGTAAATGCTGGAAAAAGCAATCATACTGTGCAGCTCCAGCAACGAGCAATGATCGAATTTTCTTTAGCTGAAATATAAGAGAATTTCCATTACTGATAAAAAGTGGCAATGCAAAAACCAACTTAGAGCTACCTAAACCTCATTATTTGAGCAAAATTTTAAAAATAGCATTTCATTGTATTTATGTAACAATATTTAGACATTTTAACTGTATTAAATGTCTCTTAAAATAAAATGTGCAACCCCCCAAAAAAACCTTCTGTCAAAGAATGTTATAAACTTAGTTATATGTATAACTGACGTACGTAATGTACAAACAGATAAGTAAATTTTAAAGTTTTAAGGAAGTCTCTCTTTTATAAGTTGTGGTAAAATACACATTTATATAAAATTTACCATTTTAGCCATTTTAAAGTATACAATTCAGTGGCATTGAGTCCAATCAAAATGTTGTGCAACCATTACCACTATATACTGAGGAGACTATTTCTTAAAGGGTCAAATTTTGGAAACCACGTTCATCAATAAGCAAAAGTACAGAAGCAGAAGGGCCAACAACTGAGTCATCCAAATGGAGACTGGAGCTCTCACAGCAGAACCCCTTCAAGTGGAACCCCTCCCTGGCTTCCTGAGGACTCCAAGGCACTCATTTACTGCCTCAGATGTACAGTTGACAAATTCACAAACTTTGAAATATAGCCCTTTATCACGGCAAATACTATTTTTAAATTTATCAACTAGTTTCTAAAGGAATTTAAGCTAAATAAAATATTCTTAACTCAAAAATACCAGACCTTTTTAAAAAAAATAATGAGTGAAAATATTTATCACATTCAGAGACAAATATGCGACAAAGGAAAGAAAATGCCAGACAAACGGACATTCTATTGTAAATTTTTGTCGACACTATGAAAATATTGAGCATGCAGGCAAAGTGAACTGCTTTTTTGGTAAACCTTTTAGGAGTCAAGGACAGTACTGATGAACAACTATGTCGAGCCACAGAGAGGCCAGGCCCTGAGGCATCAGTGAAACTCACACTTTCCTGGTCAGTCAACAAGTAGCACATGTAGAGAGACTAACAAATGGTGAGACAGGTTCCACCTGATCAGCAAAAACAAAAATTGACCCTAAATCAGAAATGCCAACTATCTCATATATTTTCTGGAAAGAGATGTTACCTATCAGACACTCTATTTCATAAATATCTGAAATACAAGGTAGGACTACTACTGACTATGTTATTAAAAAAGACATTAAAAAAATAGAGTAGGAAAAGAAAATAAAAAATAAAAATCTTACCGCATTGGCACGCTGATCCCAGTCGTGTTTGTCATCTGACAAAATTTCCCTGATTTTATTTAACGTTTCTTCAAGTTCTCGACTAGAATAGATCTTAAAAATGCAAAAATGTAACATTAATATTTCTTACCATGAGCATCATCAAAATATGTCCTGATGGTTAAAATAATCTTTCAAGTAAAAGTTTATTTATTAATATTTCCCATTCTAGCACCATTTTTAATGGAGAATGGAAATATATTATGAACAATGATAAAGTGCTTTAATTTGTCTTCCTTACCTGTTACCCTTATGCTATTTCTCCACTCACGAGTAACTTCAAATATACGTTCAAAATACACTGTCATTTAAAAACATGATGCAAATATTCTAATTAATATAAGTAGGCCTAAGTTCTCAAAATAACTTCAGGTATACAACATATGTAGGCATTCATACACTTATTATACAATGCTGCAAAAGGACACAGTTTAAGTTGGTCTCTCCACTGCCTCCATGCTAGACTATAACCAGGATAACTACATGCATTGTGTCCTCTGGAGCCAACCACTGTCCAACACCATCACCCTTTCATTCACTCAGCACATATTCCTATAACAGAAATGCACTATGTTAGGCACTGAGGATACTATGGTGAGCAAAAACAGGCATGTTCCTTGCCTTATGCAGCTTATAACCTAGTCAAGGAGAAAAACATTAATCAAATGATATACAACTGCAAACAGAAAGTACCACTGAGGAGAATTATCTGTGAAATTCTATATATAGTAGGGGGTTTGAACTAGTGTTAGGAAAGTCAAGCTTGAAATGAGAGCTAAAGGATGAGTCAAACATCATTAGGCAAAATGGAGAGGGATTAGCTTTCCCTGTAGTAAACAGCATGTGCAAAGGCTCTGTGACAGAAAGAAAATGAAAGAAGGCCAGAGTATAGGAGAAAAGAGCACAAAGGGTCCCAGGAAAAGAGTCAGTGACTCAGGCCTAAGTCAATGAGAACACAGTATTTCTCTACATCACAATCAGAAGTGGGCATGTGACCTAAATCAGTTCAATCAGAGTGAATTTCACAAAGTTTACAGGATCAACGAATAATAGTTTGGTAATAATAAATATTTTATTTTTACATAGTCATTTAAGGAAAACATTTTTAAAGATTTTATTTACTTATTTATTTTTTTAGAGAGAGGGGAAGGGAGGGAGAAAGACAGGGAGAAAAATATCAATGTGTAGTTGTCTCTTGAGTGGCCCTCACTGGGCACCTGACCCACAACATAGGCATGTGCCCTGACTGGGAATCGAACTGGTGACCCTTTGGTCCACAGACTGCGCTCAATCCACTGAGCTACGCCAGCCAGGGTGGAAAAATATTTTTAAAAGGACCAAAAGAATTATTATATGAACAAGCACACAAGCAGCAGACACGGGAAGTGCCCGTATACTGGCATCTTTACCTGAACGGAAGGGACATCTGTAAAAGCTTTTATAAAATCATCTTCATCAACCGCTCCTGCACCTCCTTCCTTAGAAGCACCTGCTGAGTAAAAAAACAAAACAAAAAACCTTATTTTTTAGAGTCTATTTTTAAGCATTTTAGTTAGCATCAAGAACATGAAATATATAATTCTTCTGAACATAACTTTAAGAGACATTCCATTCCATTAAAAAAGCACTGAAAAAATCTCCAACTTTCAGAGAAGTCAAGGTATTTATTAGTGGGCTGGAAATAAAATTCAAACTATATTAGAACAGAGTCCTCACATCCCTTATCCAATGCAGTAACAAGGACACAAGAAATACAGGTGAAAGGATAATGTTTAAAAGCTGAACAAAAATTTTAAATGATACAAAATATCAGTAAGTGATGGCAAATGTGATATAGGACATCCATATGTGCTGCAGTGGTCAGAAGAGCAAATGTGAGAACAAATGAGAGTCTTGAAATTAAATTTAAATATGCAAACAAACCTTCCATTATCACAGACAATCAAAAAGTAATTTAAGAGGTAGTTGTTGTTTAAGAGCCAGTAATTTTTTTTAAAAGAGCCAGTAATTACGCTATTGTCTTTCAGCTTCAAAGTCATTCTGTCGTATTCTGTGGTCCTGGGCCTAGGATTAAGCAAACCATTTTTTTCTGCTGAATCTAGTGCTTTCCAGTTAAAACTCGGTCAATAGTGGGTGCTGGAAGGGAATGGAAGCTGAAGGAAGAAGGGACCTACTTGCTCCTTTCTGACTGCTTCCTGTTCTTGTCAGCAAAATCCTAGAAACTCTGTGAGGACCTTTGTTCCTAGTAGCACCTGGTTTCACCTTGCACTTTTTCTAACACTTAATAAACCAGTTAACCTCACCCATCAGAGACACCAGTCAGCTATACGTCGTAATCAGAAGTATAAGTCAAGGCTCTGCAGGGCCCCTTCTCTAAAAGCCTCTAAGTTTTAATAATTTTAACTTCCTTATTTTGTTCCTCCAGCTCTAGGAATAGGGGCTGTGTACTATAACTGCTACCTCCATGACATTTGCGTGTTCTCTTTTGCATTCTTAATCCATCAATACTCTTTAACAAAGTCTTTATATTAAATTATCTCTGTAAAAACATCTGTTGTGGTTTCTGTCTTCTGACTGCACCCTGGCTGACAAAAGTGGTACTTAGTTTCTAACGCCATAAATGCATTCGTTCATGGTAAGAATTCAACACATGGAACGAATTTCAACTACACAAAATGTACACCCCAAGTGACAGTTAACTTAAAAAAAAATCTCTACGATTAAAAAATTAAAAATATCTCCCCAATTAAGTTTATCATCTTAATACTTCAAAAACTGTATTTAAAAAGTTAATATCATCTTAATAAAAAAAAACACTCAGGATTTCCAACAGTATGTAAGAAGCTCATCTTTAAAAAAAAAAACAACCAAAAACCTTTGAAGAGCTTTGTATGTGAGCTGACCACAGAACAGCGTAACAAAGTTTTAAGGCAATAAACACTGCAAATTAAAAACAATGACAATTTAATAAGTGAAAAGAGAAATAAATGTGTGGTTGCTTTAGGAAATTCAATTATAAGAGTAAATAAATTAGTTATTCCCAAGATATTGAAAAAAATCCAATGAAACAATAAACCTCAGTCCCATCCCTATGATCATTCAAAGTAACTGATTAACTAAAAGTAATTAAAGCAAAGAAACAAAAAATAAGATACTCATCACTATTAACATAAAATATTACATTCATTTACAGACCTCTTCATAGAAGCTTATTATTTTTGACAGTGGGTCCCCTAATGGGAGTGCAAAGCCTAGACTTTTACAATTTTTTCCCAATCTTCCATAGTTGCCTTACTAGGTTTTGTTTAGTGGGCCACTAAATAAAAATTTCTTTAGGGACTTGCCCTTACCAAGTAGTTCCTCAACATTTAATACAGTTTTCATTTAAAAAAAAAACAACCAAAAAAACCCTTTCTACATTCATTGGTATATTTTGTTCATTTATATACCACTTCTTGCACATTACTTTGTTAGAGTAACCAGAGTGACCATTAGGCACATCTGAGAAGAAACAACTGACTTCTGGAAAATATATACTTCAACTGGTAGAGACCTGCACAAATGTGCGGGAGCAAAACCAGTTAACTACCTCAGAGTGCTGAAGTGTAGAGTGAAACACAATTTTATAGAGGAATGGAGAGGCAAAGAGGAGTTCAGTATAGAGAGTTACTACAGTGTACATGCAGTTTACAAAAGTTACTGTACACAGGACAGAATGCTACCTTCACCAATTTTAACCCACCAGCCATAGCACACTGTCTAAAACCTTCAAGGGAATGCAGAGATTCTGAATAAATCCAAAATAAGGAGAGGAAAAAATGTGCCTCTGACTAGGGACATACGTAAGAAAGTCTAACTTTGAAAATTCATTCTGATTGTAATACCTTTACTATCCAGTAAATTCTGTCTTATGAGTAGGGCCACGTAAACTACTGGGTAGGAGGAAAGGAAATAGAAATGAAATGGTCTTTAAAAGTCCCACAGAAGCTACAGAGGTGAAAGGCTACAGATAGCACTAAATGCAGCCCTATGACTATCCCAGATGTGACAATTAGGGTTCTATACCTGGACATGAACACCACCAATTTATCAAGAACTTTCATGGCTGGAGTGGTTGATCCCAATCTACCTGTCTCTTACTTCTGAGAATCATTTTATATAAACAGAGATGCCGCTAATGGGAGTGTACTGGGAACGGGAGCTGTGTCACAGCAGAGGACAGGCTGGGCTCCCCACTCTGGCCTCATCTTTCGTATGCATTACGAGTAAACTTTTTCACAATCTGAGTTTGCCTAATGTTTCCCCTCACCTTGGCCTGTCTGTCTAACAAAGCAGAAAAATGATTCCTGCATAGGAGAATAATCTATCAAATGAACTGCTTCATCTCACAGCCATCATTCCATTTTGATACAGTTTTAAAGTTCACCTAAAAAATACTATAAAATACTTACAGCACCAGCAAGGAGAATGGATACCATAGGAGAGACAAAGAGAGTAATGGGCCCTAATGTCAAATATTAAAGCAAGAAAAGGAGAGCAACTGTACATACAAGAGGAAATGTATTTAGATAAAGTAAGTTTGAGAGCAGGAGCAGCAACAGAGGCTGGGCTGAAGGAGCGATAATGTTGGTTTCCAACTTGAGTAAAGCTCTTTCAAATAGAACTGGGTCAACAATCACACTGAAAGATACAATAGGCTAAAACAGAACGGAAGAGCTTTGCCCAGAGTTGCCTAACTACTCTAAAACAGGGATTGTTAAATTTTTCTGTAAAGGGCCTCATAGTGAATATTTTAGACCCTGTGGGCCATATGGTTTCTGCTGCAGTTACTTAACTCCGCCGCTGCAGTGCCGGCACAGCCACAGACAATATACAAATGAATGAGCAAGGCTGCATTCAAATAAAGCTCTATTTATGAACACTAAAATTTTAATTTCATTTTGTTGAACTAAACTTAATAGAATGTTGTATGTCACTTACAGTATACCTCAAAAAAAGAAAGACAATGCATTGAATGTATAGATGAATTTGGAGCAAAATGAAAGCTTTGTAATCCTGTCTTCCTACCCAGGAAAGTAGTATGCCCATTTACCTATGCCTTTTAAAATTTCTTTTAATAAATTTTATAATAAAAAAAATACTATGTTCAATAATAACTACTATTTTGAGGTACAAAGCAAACCAAACAAGAACAAATGAAAAAAATTGGGGGAAAAGTTACTATTAATGAGTTATTAAAAAATACTAAAATAAATGGAGAACTATTCTGTGTTTGTGGACGGGAAAACTCAGTATTATAAAGTGCCCAGTCTTCCTAAAGCACTACAGTAATAACCAAGCCTCCAATGAATTTCTTATGGCACTTGTCAAGCTGATTCTAAAATGTGAAAGAGCAGTGAGCCACACACTGTTTGGATATACCTGAAGTAAAGGGTGGGGTACCAGCCCCACCAGATACCAAGATTTACAAAGCTAGGATAATCATGACAACTAGATATAGTGCAAGGACAGACCAACTGTGAACAAAATACAAAGCTCAAAAATAGACACACTAATATATGAAACTCTGATACGTGGCAAAAAAAGTAATGCAGATCAAAGGGGAAAAGAGAAATTATTCAATAATAATATCCTAGAATTCAACAAAATGTTGATATAATGAATTATCAAGTTTTTAAAAAGGTATTGTCTTACCAAATATTAAAACTTATAGTAGACATTATGATCGCCATGGGAAACCAGTATTCAAATCAAATGTTCAAATAAATACTCCAAAAACGACAGAGACCAAAAAGAGGGCAAATAAAATCATCCATAGAACATACTTGTAATACAAGTAGGACAAATACTACTCCAAATTTCATTTTACAAGTTGAATTACAAATCATATTGAGGAAATATAAACATCCAAGATCAGCAATGTCAACTGCAGAGTCCTCACTGGAGAGAAGACTGCGAAAACAGTACGGAAGGGGAGGGCTTCGGTGGTGGGGGAGCACGGGCATCTCACGAGACTCCCCGGGACTGCAGGTCGGGAGTACTTAGAAGGGGGAGGCATCCTTTCCAAGCCGGGCAGAAACAGACAATGAAGAAAGAGAAGATAAAGACTCAACTGAGACAAAATGGCACCACAGACTCAGAAGCGGAAAGCCCCTCCGAGCATCATTCAGTTAACAAGCTGCATTTCACTACAGCAACAGAAGAGGGCATTTGGAACTAAGAAACTGAGTAAATTTTTTCCCCTTGGCCCCAAAGGATCACTTGTTACAAAAAAAAATATTCTTAGGACATGTAAGGAAATTTGAATATAGAAGAGAAGTACTTAAAAGGAAGTATACAGTTTGAGAATAAATTTACAGAGAATAAAAGGGTTGAAGGAATAAGTTAAATAACATCACAAAGAAATCAGACAAATCCAGAACATGAAAGACAATGGCTTAGACTATTTAAAAAAGTCGGCATTTTGGCTGTAAAAATTGGTAAGGGAATGGTTTCATACATAATATTATGGTATTTTCTTGTATATGATGGTACTATGATTACAATGGAGTGTGCTTTTAAGCCTTAGAAGTTGTATATTAAATATTTATGGCTGAAATGTCATGATACTTACACTTAACTTTGCAGTTGAGATTAAAAAAGTATATGTGGGAATATATCTATATAGACAGAATTAAAACAAATGGGGCAAATTCTACTTATTAAATCTAGGTGACATGTGTTCACTGTGTGTCAGCTTTGCTATCCACTCAAAATTTTTCATAATAAAAAGACTGGGAAATCACACACTATAAGCTAGAATAGCCACAAATAATAAATAAATCAGGAAAAAAATAAAATAAACTACATAAACTAGCCAAAACACATACAGTCATATCTCAATTCAATGAAGTAAAGAATATTTTTTAGTTGCATGGACATTAATTGCCCATGCGCGAGGAAAGTAAATTAAAATAGATGTACTGTATAAATTCCACATGTTGTGAATAAACTATTTGTAAAATAACTAATGTTTTACAATAAATCAGACTACTGTGTAAGCTTGGAACTGGACAACAGTCTTTCTTTCAAGAGAAGAAATTTGCTAGTTGATAAGAAAAGGATACATATTTCCCTAACATAACAAAAAAATTTAATTTTGATGTAAAAATGCCACAAAGGAGAGACTAAGGAAATATTTGCAACTTTTAACAAAATAACAAAGACCTAATATTTTCTTTTTTTATATATATAAATCATTTTATTGTTAAATTACAGTTGTCAGTATTTTTCCCCACCCCTCCCCTCCACCCTCTCCAATCCCATCTCCCCTTTCTTGCTTCCACCCTCCCCCTTGGTTATCTCCATGTGTCCTTTATAGTAGTTCCTGTAAACCCTTTCCCCCATTGTCCCCTCCTGCCTCCCCTCTGGCTATTGTTAGATTATTCTTAATTTCAATGACTCCAGTTATATTTTGTTTGCTTTTTTCTTTTGTCGATTATGTTCCAGTTAAAGGTAAGATCATACGGTATTTGTCCCTCAGAATATGGTAAGTTGCATCTTGTAAGGCAAAGACCTAATATTTTCAAAACTGTTACAAACTGATGAGAAGACGAAACAGCCCAATTTAAAAAAATGGGCAAGTAATAATATATAAGTCATATAAGAGGATATGCTAATTCTTATTAATGGATTCAAATATTCTGAAGCTCACTAGAATATAAGCTCCAGGAGGACAGGGTCTTTGTTTTTGTTCAATGACATTTCCCAAAGATTACAGAAGTAGCAGGCCACTAAAAGTTTTCAGTAAATTATCTGGTGCCTGCTGGCTAGGTGAATAGGTGGATAAAAAAAACGCAAATTGACAGAAAGAATCACTATTTTTACCCATCAAAATGGCAATAATTAATGAGGCTGTTATATTCGGTGTTGGAGAAGGTAATGGTTTATTAAAATTAACAACACACACAACCTATGACTGAGCAATCTCATTAATAGGAATCTATTCTAGAGATAAGCACCAGAATTTCCAAATACTTAAGTACATGGAGATCTGCATTCCTTGTAATGGCCTAAAGTTGCAAACAACCTGAATGATACTAACAGGGAAACAGTTCATTAAATTATGGTACAACAATAATGTGGAATACTGTATACCTATTAAAAGGATGCAATAACTCATTCTTAATGTTGAAGGATGAACAGGTATTTTGTTTTTTAAAAAAGGAAGTTGCTAAATGTTTACTAGTATGTGGACAAAAATAAAATCTAATCTGAATACTAATATAAATGAACACAAAGTAAGATGTGGAAGGATACATATCAAATCTACCACTGCTTACCTCAAGGCAATGGGATTAGAGGCAAGGTATCACTAAAGATTTTTTCAAACATCTCTCTATTGTTTGACTTAACAGTGAGCATCATGCCTTTTACATTTAAAAAACAAATTATGCATTTCACTTTATTGGTAAGAAATACACAAACTGATTCTAAAAAAAATGACGAGTAAATAAAAAAAGTTAGTTTAAATTCACAACATGCCCGTCATAGAAATAATGCTTTTTACTAATTCAACTATATTATAATGTATGTGATAAATATGAACCTGGGGTCATAGTTATTATAAATTTCTATTTTACACAGATCAAGTATATTGAGTCTAACTAAGGAAAAATCCCTCACATGAACGATCTATATTAATGATATTTCACTCTTTTCAAAGACAAACCTTAAATCAATTTGCCTACCCATATGAGACTAATTTTCTAGCACCTAAATCTCAGTCAAGATGTGTAGGCAAATGAAGTATGGAAGGACCAAAATGCTAATAATATTAACAATGGTTAGTGGAATAATAAGCATAGACAGCTATCATAATTATTTTTGTAAGTTTAAAACTTGAACTTTCCATATGGTCCCAATGCCTAACATGAAGCCTTGCACACAGTAGGCTCTATACAGCTATAGATAATGGAGAGATTAGGTCTTCAGTTTGCCTATTAATTTCAATGCATATAGTCTGGCTGTTTACATATTTTCTCACTTCTCTTAAACATTCTGAATGCTTCAAAAAATAAACCATACACAATGAAGTTTCTTTATCACTTTAAGTTTTGAGCAAGAGATAAAACAGAACACAGGTCAATGAAAGTAACTACAGTAAAACATACATCCTTATACATAGCAGGCAAGTAGGTAACTTACCGACTTATATTAACAATAACATCTGTTGTTAACTCAAATCATATTTATCTTAAGACCAAAGTTAAGAAAGATAGCACCAGGGTATTTTATGATAGACAACCAATGATATGGGATTCACAGTAATCTAAGACTAAATGGTGACTGGCCAACTCCTAAATTCAAAATTTAAATCCTGCTGTTTTGCCATATAGGATAAAAACAATGAGTTCTCAATTCATCCCTGTTAACAAACATCTAATCTTTGATACATCATTTAACTCCATGCTCAGTCTCTTCATCTGAATCAGGATCAGATTATCTTCATTGACCTTACTCCTTCAGAGTTAAAATCTTCTGGGTTTAGTATCTTTTAATGTCACTAGGTTAGGAAAAGAGGATTAAAACAAAGCACAAACAGAAAAGTTAGTTGGTTTAACAAGGTCAAAAACAAAAAACTAAGGTTTACCAGTTAAAAAATTGGATTTTGAGATTAAACAACCAATTCTGTGAGATCTGTTTTATTAAATATGTATGAATTTTCATAACGTTGTTTAAAGAAACAACTCTGCTGTTTGCATGAAAGGAAAAAAATGGGCATCATCAGCACAATTTCAGGAAAACAGATATTTGGACATTCTTAAAAGCCAGGTCAGACATAAATGAAGTAAATTTAAATATCTTATAGATGGGTAAGTACTACTGAATTTGAAAAGGTGGTAATTACATAATTATAAGAATTAAAAGTTAAAACTATTTCAAAATAGTCTGATATAAATTGGAAAGAAGAAAGAATAATCTGTCCACTTGAATGAATGAAAGAGAACAAAAGACCTTGAGAATCGATAATTTGGTCACTGATGTATCTCAGCCCTGGCTGGTGTGGCTCAGTGGGCTGAGTGCCAGTTGGCCAATCCCAGTCAGGGTACATGCCTGGGTCACTGCCCAGGTTCCCAGTTGGGGGCAAGTGAGAGGCAACTAATCCACATATTTCTTACACATTGATGTTTCTCTCCCTCTCCCTCCTTTCCCCTTTCCCTCTATAAATAAGTAAATAAATAGATAAATAAATTGTTTTTTAAAAATGATATATCTCAATAATTATATACAAGTCTCAATGACAAATCAGTGACCTCAAAATGTGGTATTAATTATAAACAATAATTATATCATCTAATTCAATCTTTATTTTTTAAAAAGAATAGTGGCCAAAATACTTGATATAAGAACAGAGATATTATGACTCAGAAAATAAACTTTAAATAGACAATTACAACAAGATACTAGAAAGTATTTCTATTTGCAATGAAAAGTTACAGGTTTGCTTATTTCCAAATATTATATTTTTCTGGGAATCATATTAGCTGAGCTTTTAGATGATAGATTTATGGATGTTGAAAGGTAGTGATCATTACTGCACATTATAACCTCAAAGCAACAAAATCTAGAAGAATCCTTATTTCCCCAGTGAGATTACCTTGGTGGCAGAACGGCAAAGTTATTTTCATGCTTTGCCCTCTTATTAGATGCATGACCTTGAGCAAGTTACTTAAATTTCCCAAACTTTAGTTTGCTCATCAGTAAAGTAAGAATAATAAAGTATCTAACTCAGAGAATATAAGGTTTAAATATAAAAAAAATGTGTAAAAACACTCAATAATATTTAAAAACTTATTATCTAAAATACTAATCAGGCACCTTCAGCAATTCTATTCCAAACCATTTTAAAAAGAAGTATTTACCTAGATTCCTATAATGAAGTTACAATTCTTGTTCAGAAAATGAACATAAGAGAATTTTATCTGCCCTGGCTGGTATGGCTCAGTGGTTGAGTGCCCGCCTGCAAATCAAAGGGTAGCGAGTTCCATTCCCAGTCTAGGGCACACATCTGGGTTGCCGGCCAGCTCCCCAGTAGGGGGCGTGCAAGAGGCAACCACACAGTGTTGTTTTTCTCCCTCTCTTTCTCCCTCCCTTCTCCTCTGTCTAAAAATAAATAAATAAAATCTTTAAAAAAGAGAGAGAAAGAATTCATTTCATCTTTAATCAGTAAAGCACAAAGGTAACACATCAGTTTTTACAGTAATATATTCGTATGCAGCCCCACCCCCTTTATTTAATTTTCCCTGGCTTAAAGGCCACACATTTCTAATATGAGAATAGACTGGAACACTGAGCCAAAGAACTACACACTAAAGATTAAACACAGGCCCTATTGGCTTTAATTAATTGGATAGGATACTTTGCTAAAAATAGCATACATTTCTTTAATCCTAACATATGTCTCTGGAAAAAATAAGTTAAACTCTCAAACTTCAAAAGTAGATTCAGTCAGAGTTCCAAAGAGGTTCGCTTTATTTTTATTTTGGTAATCTTGTTTGAAAGAAATTTGTTAAACTCGGTGAGCTGTGATTGGCTTATAATTGGCTTATACCACTCTTATATACCTGTGCCCACCATGATACCATGTGCTCATTACATACCCAGAAGAAGCAAATGAACTGCCTGGACTGGATCACCATTATATTCCATATAAAATCATGAGAAAGAAAATGTAAACTCTAGAAACAAATAGTCAAAAAGAGAGACAGAGCAGCTTTGCCTCCAAGTATTTGAAAGTATCATGTTAACAAATAATTCATCTTCCCTGCTAAGTTTTGAGGAGGCAGATTTTAATGTAATATTAAAAAATTAACTTATCTAGAGTTGAAATGGGCTTATATCCTTTCTGGAGGACACTATGACAAAATGAAAGAACATGAAAGATCCCTGCACCTTTTAATTCAGTAAACTTTAGGAATTTATTCCAAGGAAATGACTGGAGATGTGCTGAAAGGTATACATAAAATAATGGCACAGTTTACAACAGTAGAAAATACTGAAAGCAACCTAGGTATTATATAGTCATGAATAGTGTTCAATTAATAACTTAAGACAATGAAAAAATGCTCAGGGTAAAATACGAGTAAGAAAAAAACATACAAAAGTACATGATGAGTTATGCTAATTCTGTCCTAAGAAAATATTTGCATGTTTAAAAATAATTGGAAAAGTAACTATAAAAGTAATTGGAAGAAAGTACATCATAATTTATCAGTTGATTATTTCAACATGTAGTGGTACTGCAGATGCTTTTTGTTCCAAATTTTAATCCATGACCACATATTACTTTAGTCAGATGCTGAATAATCATCTATCAAGAATATTTTGAAAGAAACTGCTATGAATAGTGAGATGAACAACATGACTCCCAATGTCCCTTCTAATTCGAAGATTCTACAGCTCTAATAAAACTTTCTACAACTAATTTAAAAATCAATGAGCCTCTGCTGAAAACAGAACATCTGAATTAAGTTTTCAAAGAAGGACTGGCAGCCAAGAATGACATTAATTTCTGAAGGAACAACAATATCCTCTGCCTAATAGCTCTTTTCTTAGATAGAAAATGGGCAATGAATCTGAATGAGCAGTGGCAAACAAAACAAATATAGAATGGATCTGCAACTGCCAAAAGAAGCAGGAGGAGGAAGAACAAATGAAGGTCTTTCTCTTATTTTTACCAAAACGGCCATTGTCTAGATGATGACATTACTCTGTGATTAATGCAATGTGGTAATTAATGACTACAATCATGAAAATTACCTAACATTTTTAAATCTGGTGGACTACAAACTGGAGAAGGGTGGGGTAGTGCTGGGGGCAGTGTGGCATTAAGAAAGTCTCTGTTTCTTTAAAAAGAATATCTGATTTTATCAATTTGATTAACACCAGAATTAAGTGACCTTTTCGGTAAACTACAATCTTAATTTTCATCTAAGAAAATAAAGTAAAACATGAAAAACAGAGCTAATTACAAAGCACCAGCTCAGACTCACAACAATATTATATATTATCACCATGCAGTTCAAGTATTATTCATTTTAAGTCAAATGAGACAGTTTCATGAAATAATTATGATAAAATCATAAATTAGAAATCTAGAACTCAGAATTAAGGAAAAATATCCCCCTTGTGATAACTAAAGGTAGCACTGTTACAAAAGAACAAACCATAGTCATATACTTTTAATCAGAGATAAGAATATGTAACAAAAATATGTAATAGAATATGACACTGACATTTGGATGGGAATATACTCCTATAATTGCAAACTAACAGAAAATAATTAAAGTACTAAAATATAAATTACTCAAAATATCCAGAGAAATGAGTAAGACATTCCTATTTCACAGTATTTTATTTATCTAGTTATTCATTTATATGCATATTAATGTATAAGTAAATATGTGTATATATTTATTCATACACATAAGTGTATGCATACATATACCATACCACCTTTCTTGCTAGTTTTATATGACACATTAGTTAAAAATAGTTAAAATTAAATACTTATGATAGTTTTCCTATGTTCAGAATATCATGAGATTTAGAAAACAATGTTTAGTTGTATAGAAAGATCAAAAGAACACAACTTACAGAACCTGATCAAAATACATAGTTTATTTCCTTTTTGCTTTTAATAAATGAATGATAGACAAAAAGAGAAAAAAGCAGAAGTCCTAAAGATTTTGATTTCCCCAGCGGTTATCATAAATGCCAATAGTTATTATAAATAAAAATAATCTCTTTTCCCAAATTTAAGCACAAATGTATTAACAAAAAAAAAAAAAAAGAAAAGAAAAAGGAAAAACTGTCCTTTTAGTATTAAATATCTACCCTTATTTGTATAGGATTCATTCTAGCAGAAAAACATGGCAGGAACTAACACCTGGAAGTACTCATGGTGTTTTAACTAGTACATGAAAAAATACACATTTAAAAAAATTAAAATACATAATATGCTAGAAAAGGTTCCAATATGATCAAAGAATATAGTATGTGTAGCATAACTGCATAAAACCTGTTTTTCCTATTTATTATTACCTAATCCACAAACCATTTTTGAGGCAATTTTACTTGACCACCACCCATTTCCTATTGTGACAAATGATTCGATATCGAAGTATCTTCAACCATTTATTTAATATTGTAGAACTTAAGGTCCCCCTACCTAGATAAATGCATGAAAACATAAAGTATACCAGTAAACACTATAGCATCTGAAAATTAAGAGCCAAATTTTTAAAAACCTGCCTCCTTCTTAAAAACAAAACAAACCCCCCCAAAAAAACTCCCTTAAATATCTCCCTTTAAAAATGGCATCTGAAAAATAAATATGCTCAAGAAAACACTAATTCACATATGTTCTGATATACAATACAATATTTTTAAGCATTTCAAAAAGGCAGCATTCTTCTGCGTGTTGCAAGACTCCAGATCTGCAATCATGCTGCAGTCATGAATAAACATGTTCCTCCGAAGTTCTAAGTACGTGTGACCACATCAAGGACACATCAGATTTGAAATGGATTTACATTACCTCCAACTTTAGGGCCACCTGCTGAACCAGGCTTCCTTGCACTGTTGACAGGATTTCCGGACGCTTTAGGTGCAGGAACCTTGAAGGCTGAAGAAGCTGATGATGGCCTATTTCCATCCACTGATTCTTCATCATCAAAGCTTTTATCTGTACAAAGCATTAGGAAAATGTATTGTAAGAGAACTAAGCTTTGCTCCATTCTCCTTAATACTCAAAAATCACATAAGCTATATATAACTTTTTGAGATATAAAATAAAGCTCCTTTGAATAAGCATTTATATATTCTCTAATACTATATAAAATAACCCAGGGTAATTTAAAATCAGATTGCAATATTATCATATTTGCTCCCTATATCTACAAAGTCAAAACATAAAACCAAACATATTAACTCTAAAGATAAAAAAAGGATTTTTCTTTTTTTTGCTGCTAATATAAGCATTTTCTGCCAGCTCCTCCCATAATGCATCTTCCAGCACACCCTGCCTTATGCCTTATACCCAGATTCTGCAACTTACAATCACAGATCCGTTTGCAAATCAGTCGCCTCATTCCTCTGAAAGCTCTTAATTGTCCTCCCTCTAGGATGCTCCCAATGGTTCACATGGCCAAATACAGTAGATGTGATACTAATCAAAGATTCTATCAAAAATAGATAGAAACAACCACAGAACCACCACTGAGGTTTGTGCCGGCATTTTTCTTTCTCTTCCCTGCCCTAGGTACTGTAACAGCCAATCAGCTACAAGGTGACATCATCTTATGGCAGCTACTGCCAGATGAAAGGTAAAAATTCTCCATGTATTTAAAAAATTCTCTATGCAGTTGCAATCTTTATTCTATATCAAAATTTCAAAGGCATTCAACACTAAAGATTTATAAGTCTAAATCTGTATTCTTTTATTTAGCTCACATAAAAATGTATACAAATAAGAAATAAGGTTTTATGCAATATTCATTCTGCTGGTGTGCTTATTATTGCATCAGTAAAACATGGGCTATCACAGTGCTCATTAGTGTGCATAATTAACTCTGAAATCTAACAATTTGCTGTTTATTTAGGTCACAGAAAACAAAACGAACAATTTGTTCTCATAAATGACTCTAAAATATTCTATAAAGCTCCTTTTAGAATATTTATGAATGATCATACCAGTAGCATCTCCTTGTATAAAATGAAACACCCCTATCTCCACCCCCATCCCATCCACACGAGATGTATGCATTTTACTCATCTGGGAGGTTGGTTTTCACTAGGACCCTGCACAACCCAACCACGACAAACAAGATGGGCGAGGCAGAGGAGGCAGCTTTACTACAGGCTTCAGATCAGTGCACCAAAATCTTTCCCTTTCAATATGCTCCCCTTACCTATGCAAATACCCAAATCACAGGGGAATAATCATCCCTACAATATTAAATATATATGTATTTCACATATATATATTATATATATATGTATTTAAAGGAAATACACCAAACGAGTGTTAAAAGACTGTTTAAATAGAAACAAGAGAATCAAATAGATACTCAAATATAGAGCCACATTCCATCTCAGCAAGTGTTTTTCTTAAATAGCACAACTTGTAGGAAAAAAAGTATCTTCTAGTTAAGAAAATATATTTTTCTTTTTTAGCATAACGCTGTAAGGGAGTCATAGTTTGGATCACTTAAAACCTTTGCCCTATGTAGACTGCTATGTTAAAAACACTAATACAATTCCAAATAAAGGGGGTTTTTTTTGTCATCATCATGTAAAAATGTAGCTAAGACAGTAGACATACAAATCTATGGAAAGATGAGTACTGAATAACTGAGTAGCCAGAAGTTCCCATGGAAACAGTGTTCTGTTCCTACAAACACACAAGAATTGAAAAGAGTAAATGTCTCTACTATTTAAAAAAAAATTAACTCTTAACATTCTCAAACTACTGAGAAATTAGTTTTTAACTTCTTATTAAAATAAGGCAGAGAAAAGTACACAAATCGTGACTATGCAGCCTCAGTGAATTTTCACAAGATGGACATTCCGGTATAACCAGCCTCCAGAGCAACAGATCACTGTAAGCATCCTGTGAGCCCCCCAACCAAACACCTCAAAGTCACAAGTGGTCACAAGACCAAAGCTAACTGGTTTTGACTTTTGTTTTTTTAAGATTTTATTTATTTATTTTTAGAGAGGGAAGGGAGGGAGAGAGAGAGAGAGAGAGAGACAGACAGACAGACAGACAGACATCAATGTGTGGTTGCTGGGGGACATGGCCTGCAACCTAGGCAGTGCCCTGACTGGGAATCGAACCTGTGATGCCTGGTTCGCAGCCTGCACTCAATCTACTAAGCTACACCAGCCAGGGCTGGTCTTGACTTTTAACACGTAAGTTGGTTTTGCCTATTTGTGAACTTCAAATAAAAGTAATTATACAATAGGTACTCTGGTACCTGGCTTTTTTTCACTCAATATGATATATGGAAGATTCATTTTCATTACTTACAGTTTTCTAGTAGATCAATGTACCACAATTTATTAATACCCATTCTACTGTTGATGGACATTTGAGCTGTTGCCAGTTTGGGATTATTATAAAATAGTACTCCCAAGAGGTAAGTAAACAAAGTCAAAGGGTTCTAAGGCTTTTTACCATTATTGTGGAAGTAGTCACCTTCCCTGGGTATGGTAATTTATTTTAGATTGTAGTAAATCAAAGATGTACTGCAGTATAACCTTTCCAGCAGTGGTACTCAAAATGTTGTCCACAACCACCAGCTGAGCATCACCTAGCAATATGTCAGAAATGCAAATTCTCAGACGCTACCCCAAATCTACCACATCAGAAACTCTGGAGATAAGAGCCCAGCAATCTGTGTATTAACAAGTCTTAACAGTGATTCTGATGCATGATCAAATGTAACAACCACTGCCCTACAGCAGGGGTTGGCAAACTTCATCTATAAAGGGCCATACAATAAATATTTTAGGCTTTACAAACCATATGTGTACAGGTCTCTGTGCAACTACTCAATTATACCCATGTTGTGCCAAAGCAGTGATACATGATATGTGAACAAATGGGTGTGGCTGTGTTTCAATAAAATTTTATGTACCAAACAGAAGGGCATCTGGATTTGGCCTGAAAGCAATAGTTTGCCAATCCCAGCTCTAGAGAGACCACTAAAATAAGAGTAAATGTATACATAAATAAACTAATAAAAGAAAACTGAAATAAAAATAATTAACTAAAAAGAAGCAAGAAAAGGAGACAAAAGGAAAGCTAAAACAAGTGGATAAAAGAATAAAGTGGCAAAAATAAAACCAAATATGTCAATAACTACCTTAAATATAAATGAACTAAATATTTCAAGTAAAACACCAAGACAGAATTTTTAAAACAGGTTGGTTAAATGAAATATACTTTACATCTAAGGTCACATTAAAATAAAAATAAAAATGACTGAGACAGAGACAACCCAATGCACACACAAACCAAAAGAAAGCTGGTACAGCTATACGAACTTCATGCAAAGCAACCCAAAGAAGCATTTCTAGAAACAAAGAGACTTAGCAATGATAAAGGGGTAAACCCAAAACCCCAAATCAGAACCTTAAATTTTTAGAAACCAGTAACACAGCTTCAAACACATGAAGCAAAAAAATGAAAAACCAGAAAGAAAAATAGGCAAATCTACAAACATAGAGGGAAATAAATTTTTACCCACTTCCAATAAAGTTATATCTTTTTGGACTAGAAGCTAAAAGAATTCATAAACTACATCATCACAAGCCCCCAATTAAAAATAGCTTGTAATTTATTTAGAGATTAAAAATATGCTAGACTTAAAAATATTTTCTTTTTTATGGCGTATCTTTTAATGTATTAAAAGAAATATCAAGTCTGTATTAAATCTCAGGTACTTATTTATTTTTATAATCTACATACTAAAATAAATCTGTGTTATTTTGAGGTAGGGTTGAGGTATACACTAAAAGAATTACTCCTTTTATTAGAAATATTTTTCCACCCTGGCTGGCGTAGTTCAGTGGATTGAGCGCGGGCCGTGAACCAAAGCATCGCAGGTTTGATTCCCAGTCAGGGCACATGCCTGGGTTGCAGGCCACAGCCCCCAGCAACTGCACGTTGATGTTTCTCTCTCTCTCCCTTTCTCCCTCCCTTCCCTCTCTAAAAATAAAATAAATAAAATCTTTTTAAAAAATTAAAAAATGAAACAAAATATATTTTTTCCACATTTTTTTTCTTATTGTTCAAGTAAGTTGTCTCCATTTTCCTCACACCACTCCTCCCCACCCAGGCCATCCCCACCTCCCACCCTCAATCCTACACAGCTTTGGCTTTGTCTATGTGTCCTTCATCCATGTTCCTAGTAACTATAAAATAGTAGAACAAATCAGTTATATTTCTTCCTAGCACCTCTCATTTCCTGAAATAGATACTTTTACGAGTGAACTAAAAGCTGGACTGAAGTGGGCAGAACTTTTTCTTATTTATGCTAGAACCCCATTACCTACAAGAATCCCAAGGTAACTATCATAGCTAACTCTCCTTCCTGCTTCCTACCCTTGCGCCCACCCTCTAATTTTTTCACTACATAATGTGTCCTGAGTTGAACAAAGTCACGTCACATCACTGCTCAAAATCCTCCTCTGACTCCATAAAAAGGCCTACCAGTACTCCAAGAGCTATAAGATCTTAGACACCACATAGGTTTCTATAACTTCATCTTCTATTCACTGTCCATCTTTCTCTCCAACCCAGTCTCTTTTCCGTGACTTGTATCAGGGTCTCTACACTTGTTCCCTTTCACTAAAATAATACCCTTCTCCCTCTTAGCCACACTGTTTACTTACCTCCTTCAAATCTTGACTCATCTATTGCTTTCTCAAACTGGTCATCTCTGGTTACCAAAACTATAAACCTTCCAAAATTCTGACACTACTGTTCTATCTGTATACCACCATCCTTTATTTTTTTCCCTAGCACTTACCATTTATATATCTTACTTATTTCTCTCTGCCCACTGAAATGTACTGTTTATTAAGGTGAGAATTTTTGTCTATTTTGCCAACTTCCATGTCTCCAAAATGTGGACATGCTCAGAATGGTACAGACTTTTGGTCTCCAGTAAAAGCATTAGTAGGTTATTTGAAACGCAACTCCTAAGGTAAACAAAGTACACCAGTGGATAAAATGTACATTTAAAAATATCTCATGAAAAAACAATAAATACCTGACAAAACAGTAAGAAATATAATAATAAAACTGCCATATTTGAACTGCTATTCTGAACACCTATGGGGCAAAGGGAACAAAATTCAAAACCCACATGAGATGCAGACTCTAACAGGAGAATCCTCCCACCAAAAGCTGGTATAGCCAACGTGCATACGGTTGCCCTTGAACAACACGGGTTTGAACTGTACTGGTCCATTTACATAAGGATTTTTTTCAATAAATACCTGTACTGTTTAGATCCGCACTTGGGAGTCCAGATGTGGAAGGCTACTGTATGCATTGATCTACACCATTTTATATAGAAAACATTGGTATCCATGGGGGTCCTAGGTCCAATCCTCCTTGGACACTTGAGGATAGTGACGTTTGGGGGAGTCAAAGGTAAAATGCACATTTTCAACTGCATGGGGGGGCGGAGAGTACAGTTGTTCAAGGGTTAAGGGCACTCTCAAGGTTAAAGTGAACCCTAAGTAAGCACTTAATTCCTTATAGTCTTTTATTCTTTTCAAACTCTTCTGAAAATGGGACAACAGAAAAGTCAATCAAGTGGTGCACTTCATTTAGGTCAAATGCTTTGGACAGTCAAGACACTCAAGCCCTTAAGCTTGGTAGGTCGACACTTGTGGTACTCCCAGGCAACAGCCAAAGCAAATCCAAAACTTTCCTAGAAGAAATTCTCTGGCCTCACATGATTTGCAAAATAACTTTCAAAGGTCACTCAGCATGAGAGGAAACAAGACACCATGAGCAAGAATACTTAGAAAGAGAAAAGACAATAGGAGCAGATCTACTTTAAACCCTAAAGTCATCAAGCAGAGACCATAAACTACCTATACTTAGAAGCTTTTATGAAGGAAGCTTGAAAATAACTTCAGGGATGAGAAAATTATTAAAAAGTGACATTGATTTCTTTAAAACAATCAAGTAGAACTTCCAGAAATACAAACAACTGAAATTTAAATTCAGTGGGCAGGCACAACAGTAGATTAGACACAGCTAAAGGGATTATTAGTGAACTGCAAAATAAATCACAAAAAAAAATTACCTAGGATTCACAAAGTAGGTGCTTTAATATTTACTGAATAAACAAAGAAGGATCAAATACAGAAAGTAACCTATAAATTATAATTATGTAGACACCTCTGTTTTCACTTGCATGTTTTAAAAAGATAACACTTGGTTTGGTGCAGAAACAGAACAGGATGAATGTATTAAAAAGTACTAGAGAATACAAACTACTAGCACCAGCAGGCTGTAGTGGTTATGCGTATGATGGAGTGAAAAAGGAGGAGAACACCTGATAAGAGGAAAAATACGGTGGCGGAGGAGGAGAGAGAGATAGAGGAGAAGGAGGCGATGGAGGAGCAGGAAGAGAAGATCGGGAGGAAGAAGAAATAATGATAGGGAGGAGGAGATGGAAATAAAGGAGGAGATGGAGGAAGAAATGGACAAGAAGAAATGGAGGAGAAGAGGAGGAGGAAGGAGACAGAGAAATAGAAGAAACAGAAGAGAAAGGAGGAAGAAGGGAGTAGGAGAAGAGAGAGGAGAAGGATGGGGAGAAAGAGAGGGAGGAATAAAAAGGCCCATAGAAGCTAAGTAAGACTTTATCTTATGTTGCCTTCATATTGCACTAGGAAACTGTCCTCAGTAAGCACTGACCTACGCTAGTCCTCAATTCCTGAATTCATCTGGCAGCAAAATCTCATGACTTGAACTCTGTGTATGGCAAAACACAATATGAACTGACATAAGGTTATTCATTATCTTTATTTCACTTACTGCAAAAAATATCAGAGTGCTTCATTACAAGGTACAGCACCAAATGTAGTCAGGGTTGCTATATAATATATAGTAAATCATATTACTTCTCTAAAGTCTGACATGTTCTGAATTCCAAAATACAGTGTTCCCAAGAGTCAGATAAAAAATTATAATTTGTATTATCATCATCAAGTCCCTTCCTCTTTTTTTTTTCCCTTCAAAGAAAAGCCACATACATATTCAAATAGCTATTCAAACTTTCCACTTCACTTTTACGCATACATGTATTCCAAAACATGAAATTTCTACTTCTGAATTAATGTGAAAGATGAAAAATTACTCTATCTTAAAGGGCAAACAAAAGAGCAAACCAAAACTTTCTACCATGTCTCATTAAAAAAAAAAAATCATTTTGTGTTAATTTTCCTCAATGAACCAACCAAGCAGTTTGGTAAGAACCCACACCACAACGGACATTCATGTACCAAATAGACTCTGCTTCATATTAAGTTGTTTCTTACACCAAAGTTCCTCTTTTCACTCGAAGCTATATCCTTCCTTATTCTAATTAAAACAATGAGCAATAGGACTCTGGATTTCTGAACTGTTTCACAGTCCTGCATACCCAGCAATGATCACGATTATGTCAAACAGCAAAATTAACTTACACTAGGAAACAAGAATCCCTATAAGGTATATACCATATGTATCTCAGAAAATTCAGACAAATTCTAGTTGTTTGCACCTCCCACTCTGCTTTTACAGTAGGATACTCTCCTTGGCCTTCCTCTGACCTGGAAGGTCCCTGAGGCTCAGTTCCTCCCTTTCGCCCAGTCATTAAGTGTTAAATATCCTCCTCCCCAGACTACACACTTTCTAAATGGCTTCACCCACTGTTAATAATTTTCAATAGTTTCTATATGCTGACAATTATCAAATATTTGTTGCCAGTCTAAACCATCTTTCTATTTCAGACCCACATATTCAACTGCCTACTAGAAATCTCCCCCATGAATATCTGAAGTGCATCTCTAATTTGACAAAGATAACCTAACACCAACACCATCTCCAAACCTATTCTCCCGGTGTTCCCCTGTGCTGGTCAATGATATCACCGTCTAGTCAGCTCAAGGTCACATACAACCTGGGGGCCTCATTCCAAATTCTCTCCTCTGGCCTTAATGGATCATCTACCAATAGTTCTTGTATTTAACTCCAAGTTTTATTCACCTATTTCTCTTTACTTCTGCTGCCACTCTTAACACCACGCCAGTATCACCTCTGTCTATATTGCTACATCTTCTTAGTTTCCTTGCTTCCATTCTTGACCATCCAAATCACAAAGTAAACAATGCCGTCCTCTAAAAGAAATAATTTGGACCAAAGGCTGCTGAAACTGTTAAGTGAAAGGTTGATAGGGAACTTTGTATGAGGCTAATATTCAATATTAATACCACAAAGAAACACATTCAGACAAAAAATATACAATAACCCCTACAAAAATCTGTACCCAAAGGAAAAAACAAGAGACAGAAACAAAAAATCAGACCTGATTCTGATCAAGACATTAGCAAAATTTTTAATTTTCAGGAAATACAGGGGACATGAAAACATTAAAAAAACAAAAATATAAAACCACCATAGCAATGCAATCAGCAAAGTCTAGTACGTGGGAAAACTTTATCTGATGGATGTGTTTTCCCTTAACAAATAAATGGTGGGAGGAGAAAAAGACAATTGCTTTAAATGAATAAAGCCTTTAGAGGTAAATCAACCAACCGCAATGGTGGATCTTGTTTGAATCCCAATTCAAAATGTAAAACGATATTTATGAAATAACAAAGCACATATTCACATGCACACACACACACATCCCCGTCCAGCAAGACAGTAGGACTGGGGAAGAGAGGTAGGAGGACTGATGAATAAAAATAGACTATGCACTGATAATTTCTTGAAGTTGGATATTGGGTGGTAATGGAAGTTTATCATAATATTCTCTAGTTCTGGGTATGTTTGAAAATTTTCCTTAATAAATGTAATTTGAATCACTTTAATCTCTTCCTTAAAACCCTGCAATGGAACCACAATAAAATAATTAAGTAACATCATAAAAGCAAAGAAAATGAGGTGGGACAAAGAGTGCAAATAAAAAGGACAGAAGGATTTTAAAGAATAACACCAGAGCAAAGGTGCAACTTAGAATTCTCAAAAGCGACTAAAACAGCAGAGAGAACTGACCTACCTTGGACAATGACAGAGAAGTGATCATTTCTAAGCCAGAAAGTACAGGAATGATTAGCAAGAAACAACTGAAAATCTGTGGAATGATTTCATCATTAAGCTCTTCCTCCTCCAACTCAGGGAGCTCCACATTTTACATACAGGTGTGTGTGTATATGTGCGTGCTTACATGTATGCACATACACATTATTCTGTAAAACTGGAGCCACCAGAAAAGGAAATACAAAGTTCCTGGAACCATTTGAGCTTTTATTTGATAAAATTAAAATTAAAAGAAGGACTGGATGACAGTTGAGGAAACCTCCCAGAATGCAGAGTAAAAGAGAAATATGTAAAACTTAGAAGACAAACAAAAAAGACACACTGAATCAACCCAGGAGCTTTAATATCTGACTAATAACAATCCCACAAGGACAGACTAAAGCTAATAATAAAGGGTAGAAACTTATCAACAAAATAATAATAATATTTCCCAGAGCTAAAATGAAAATATTTCAGTAAAATGACTTGAAATTGAAAATAAAAATCAAAACAATGACCAAATTTTTAAAGAAGATTTTATTTATGTTTGTTTATTTATTTTAGTGAGAGAGGGGAGGAGAGAGAGAGAGAGAAGCATCCACTGGTTGCCTCTCACATGCCTCTAACCTGGAGACCTGGCCCACAACCCAAGCATGTGCCCTGACTGGGAATTGAACCAGCGACCTTTTAGATGGCAGGCCTGCACTCAATCCACTGAGACACACCAGCCAGGGCAACAATGGCCAAATTTTAATATTTACTTGAAGATGCTGTGTTCTCAGCAACAGAGTCTTAAAAGTGAAACTATTTTATTTTTAAAAAAGGAAGTCCATTTCATACAAAGTTTAAGAGAGGCCAAAAATCTGATTAAGTCTCTTAAAAATTCTAAGTAGGTATTAACTAGTTAAAACATATTAGAAGACATTTACCTTTTTCTTTAAAGGGATCCTTTAAAAATTCAAGAACTTCAATAGTTTAATGAAGGGGCAAATGCAATTTAGACCATTATGTGGTATTAATAAAATTAGCATATGTGATGAAAGTATAATATCAAACTAAATAATAAATGCAGCTCTTATTATAAGGTATTTCGAAGCTTTGTAAAATCTAGTCATTTCAGGTAAATTTTCCTGACAGCTAAAGGCTGGTCATAACAGCTGTCAAGAACATCAACTATACCATCCTACAAAGAAACAATGTAAACCTTTTCTTGAAGATTCAGGTTCATTAGCAAAATCATGTTTGAGGGTATGTTGCTACTGGTATCCAACACCTTGCACCCAGGTAGGTAAATGGGTCTGCTTCAAGATCTTTAACATTTCCAATCTTAGTGCCCACTACTTACAGCCTATACTGTTGCTAAATGCTCGGTCTTTTGTCCCCTGTAATTCACTTTTTCTCCTTACAGACTTTTTTAACTTATCACTGCTCCTAGAATAAAAGTTTGCCAGTAAGTTAAAGAGTTTCTTTCCGTGATTTAAATTACCCAATCACAGAATATTCTAGGGTATGGAAGAAAAATATTCAGCATAATTTCTTACTGTTGTTCCCTACCCCCAACACCAATAAGTTATATGTCAATCTGGAGTGATCCCAGAAGGCTTACCTCTAGAAAGCTGAAGTTGTATCATCACTTGTACAAATTTTTTAAAAGATTCACAGTTGAAATAATAAACTGTGTTGAAATGTTAAAAGTTTACAAATAGGGCACGAGCTGGTGTGGCTCAGTTGGTTGGACTGTCCTCCCATAAACAGAAAGGACACAGGTTCAGTCCCCCATCGGGGCATGTGTGAGAAGCAATCACTTGATGTTTCTCTCTCACATGGATGTTTCTCTCCCTCTTTCTCCAGCTCTTCCCCTCTAAAATCAATAAGTATGTCTTTGGTAAGGATACAAAAAGAAAAAAGAGTTTATAAACAGTCTATCTGCAACAAAAACTTATTTCTTTCCAGCTACCCCACAGCATAACAACATAAGGCCAAATTCCTCTCCTGAGCTTTTGACGCAGATTGCAGGGCTCAGTGCCACATAATAATCCCACAGGCTTTTACCTCTATCAGGTTTGACTGCCCATAATTACTTCTCAATCGTCTGACTGCTCAATTTTATACTCTTGGGTAAGTACAAACACAAGTAGACAGGAAAGTACCGGAAACTCTTCAACTGATAGTCTTTACAGTGTTTCACAAAACCAAATTTAATAGATAATAGATTAATAACCACAATATATAAAGAGCAACTATAAATAAGCAACAAAAAAGTCAAATAACCCCAAAATTGCCTAAGGCAATTTATTGGACAATCTACAGAAAAGGCAATATAAATAAACAAATGTATGAAAATGATTAGCCTTATTAGAAAGCAGAGATGTTTTCAAAAGGGTGAGATACTTTTCACCCTTGCCTATCTCAACTGATAGGCAAACTTTAAAAAGATTAGTAACAACAAAAACTGGAATGAACAGAGGATTGTTGATGTTAAGTGGTAAAGTCTCTTTTGGAGGAAAATTAACTATAGCCAATGCAATTTGAAATAAATAAAAACTTTGATCCAGAAATTCTACTTCTAGACTATTTTAAGAAATATCTATGTGTGGGTATTTGTATATATACACATATTATGTTTTGCACAAAGGTGTTTTGTCAGAATCATTTAGAAAAATCATGTGATTAAACAATCCAAAATTCCATAAAAGAAGAAATGGTTATGATACATCCATACTACGGAATTCTATGCAACAGTTCAATTGAATGAGGCAGTTACACATGACTACATTAAAATCTCTATGACATATTGAGTACACAGCAAATGGCAAATATATATTCGGAATGATGTAATTTATGAAACTCAGTAAAACAAAACCATTTATCTTGGTACTTAATATATATGTAAGGCATAGTAAAAGGTAGAAAAAGATAAGCTCCATACCAACGGAAGTGTTCATCTCTGCTTACATTTGGGATTGAGGCTTAGAAGTAGTTTGGAGGGGACTTTTGCTCTATCTGCATTATTTGAATTTTGAAAAGGAGAAGACTATATTTGTGCTAAGTTTCCAATTTAAAATGAAGGAATTAAATAAATAAAGGAATAAATGAATGAATGAATAAATAAAGTGAAGGAATAAAAACAACATGGGTTAGGAACAGCATAATTTATTTGTTATATATGTTCACATGATACTAGTATGGTATATGTACATTATATGTGAGAGACTACATATGCAGGTATATAAAAATGTTAGTAACTATAAATCCCCAAATATATACCTTTATTGTTTATTGTGTAGATTTTTAATTTTTAGTGAAGGTATATTACTTTAATTACTAATAATACATGAGAAAAGTATTTCCATTTGGAGGAAAATGAACAGGAACGTAATGTTACCCTCTGAGCTTTGTAAGAGGTTGTTACTTTAATTTTTTCTAAATCAAAACATTCCTAAACAGTCTGAGTGAATGTATTTATATACTACTTGAAAAAAGAAAAACTAAGTAAATATACGTTGGTAGCCACTGGCTGAACCTTTATGTTTAAGAAAGAACAATCTTGATATGGCCCAAGCCAAATGCAACATTGAGAGCTGCCTGTAAATTAAGATTTAAACAAACTTGGCAAGATCCTCAAGTATATGAAAACTTAATTTGCTAATTCTGATGGCTTCTACTTTAAAAATTAGTAGTTAGAATTATTTTGTTATTTATTTAGATAAGGACATGTACGTTAACTCAATTCTTTTACATAAATTCTTGGAATAAACCATAACAATATGCAAAACCAAACTTACTCTCATATTTCCATTAACATGTTCATAATAGTTTAAATGGCCATTTACTAATATCATCATTTTGGTGAGTTTGCATCCTATTACTCATAGTACCAAGTGTACAAACTCTTTGGAGGGAAGTCATTATATAGTCATAAGAAAGGCTGAAACTATTAAGAGTTAAAATTCCCAAATACTGTCAGTCTTCATTAAGAAACTAGTGAAAATACATATAAAACACTTTTTGAGTAACCTCAAATTCCCTTTCATACACATCTCTGGTTTTGATGCAATTATAAAGCATACCTCTAAGCATCTTAACAAAAGGTTTAATAATGAAAAAAAAAAAAAGCCCAAGTATTAAGTGTTATGAAGGACAATAACAAAAGCACTAGATTTGGTTCTAGTTTGTTCTATGCCTGAGACTTATAATCTCAGCAAGCCTCGGTTTTTCAAGCTGTGAAATGGAAATACCAAAATACTCTGTATATTTCACAGAGTTATCTGTACCTGAGGAGTTAATGTATGCTAAGTATTTGAAAGTACTTTGGAAAACTAAAATGCACTATGAAAATATTTTTAAATTATTTTTATCATAGTAGAGCACTTGTAAAATCAATTTTTAAACGGATTATATCCTATACAGAAATTGTAAATGACTAATATTTTCTGAAAAACTATTTACTAGGGACCCTGAAAAATCACAAGCATATTAATTAAAATAGTGTCTGTGGCAAGCCATTTTGCCTCTTTAACTACTTTATAGCACAGAATTCTACTTGTCAAATACAACAGGAAAGATGTGAAGCTAGTTAACCAAACCTTCCTGCCAAGATCTGTCATTCTTCCCAAGGCCATATTCTCTGTTTACAGCTTTTGTGTATGTTCCATGTTCCTTCCAATATCGCTTCCTCACATCTAGCACCAAAGACGGAGGGCTTGCTTGGACTGAAAGGTAAACTGTCACCTTATATTTGCCAGATCCCATACAGACATATCAAGTAGAAAAAGATACCAAATGACAAGTAAGCACACACGTGCATACATGCATACATGACTGTGTACACACACACGTCCTTCATTCTTAAGGGAGAAATATATTCCTTACATAGCAAACGATCGTCACTTTCAAAGCAAGTGTATAACACAAGCAAAAGAAAGAAAATAAATCTTACTCACCATCTCCCATAGCCATTCAGATGGTCCAGGGAGCTCTCTCAAACCAAGAGGTCAAACAGCACAGCAAATAAAGGCGGCTCAGTGCCTGCGCCACTGGGCTCGGCCTGCAGCCTGCAGACACCGGGAGCACTGTGTGACCCAGGCCGCGCTGCAGCTCTGCACCGCAATAGCCAACAGCTGCTACACCACTTCAAAATAAAAGTCTGGGGTCTTGTTGAAAACCCTCGTCTATTTAGCAGAGCCTAGCAGTGCTTGATCAAGCTTATTCTTTAACTGCACACAGGCTGTTAGACACAGGTTATGATGTTTCTCCTTATACTGGACGACTGAAATTTAATGTAAGAAAAGCTCTGGGAGCCAATAAATACCATTCCACTGGGGGACTTTTAATGCAATCATCAAAACACAAGGCATGTGTTCAGCAATCATTTTCTGCTTCCCTAAAGATATCCATGCAATCAGTAGCAATCACATGATCTCATGGATTAACTGATTTGCACCTTTTTAAAAGGTTTTCATCCTTGTAATATTTACAACAGAAGACTGCTAGAAGTGCACAAACAAGAACAGCCCAGTTTCCATGATTAACTGCTCTCATTATGCAGGAAGCATTTCTGGCTGCCGTAAACAAATCACGTCAAAGGCAGCTCATCAAAGGCTGCTCTGTGTGAGGACGGCAGGGCCACACGGAACAAAGCTTGCTTCTGGTGGAAACAGAACCTCGCCAGTGCGCAGCTGCAGGGACACGAGCACCCTCCATCCAAGCCGCACAACCATCAGCACAGTGCCAACCTCAGGGAAGGCCCTGGGGTGCGCGGTCACAAATAGATACCTTTAAACATCAACCTAAGAAGAGGTGTTTTGCCTTTCACCAAAGGGTATGTTATAAACACATAAAAAGCTTAACTACAGGTTACCTTACCACCTCCAATAAGCCAAATATCACGGTAATTCCAAAGCCTAGTTTCTGTGCTTTGTCTTATAGCCAGCCTCTCAGAACAATTCTTTTCCTAGTAACTGTTTCAAACAGAGAAGCTGGGAAATATTTTACAGTGATTACACGTTAAGACTGCATTAGGTCCTCCACATAAAGTGGACACATCGGAATTATGCACACTTTTTTTCACAGTGACAGAGGAAAAGAATTGCAGTCAGAGCCACCAACACTGTTAGTATTTACATCTTGATTAGTGTAGGAGACTGTTTAGAAAGTTCCATGATGACACCAGGCTCTGCTATAATCATAGGGGGCCTGCAACTTTCAGCCCTTTCCTTCCTACAGGCTGGTATTGCCTCCTTTCAGCCACAATCTGATTAATTTTAAATCTAGTTTCCTTCTACTGGCAGAGCTACTTCCACTGTACTTAGGAAGTCTGCCTAATTTACTTTGTAATACAAAAATTACAGTCAGGCTTGCAAAATCTTGACAAAAAATGCTGTTCATTTCTCACCATTTCTAAACTAAATGACAAGCTCAAATCTCAGATGATACCATTTACTTTGTGTTCTTGAGTTGTGTTAAACTAATGCACTAGGAAATCAAGTAAAAAAATTCAATCAAAACTGAAATCGAATGAATATAGAAACGACAATTAAGAAAATCAGAGACAAGGCCCTGGCTGGCGTAGCTCAGTGGATTGAGCACGGGCTGCGAACCAGGCATCATAGGTTCGATTCCCAGTCAGGGCACATGCCTAGGTTACAGGCTGTGTCCCCCAGCAACCACACATATATGTTTCTGTTTCTCTCTCTCTCTCCTCTCTCTCTCTCTCTCTCTCTCTCTCTCTTTCCCTCCCCCTCCCTTCCCTCTCTAAAAATAAATAAATAAAATCTTTAAAAAAAAATCTTTATATTTAAAAAAAGAAAATCAGAGTCAAAAGCATGAGATGTAGTTATATACCAGGACATAAATAAGGGGAAAGAGGTATATTAAAGAGAAAAAATATAGACTGGTTCTCAGAACAGTAAAGATAGTGTTAGATCATGTCACCCCACTCATCTTATCCCTCTCCTGCCTAGAATCCTTGCTACTCCCAGAAGTTCCTTAATACTTCTCCCGTGGCCTACAAGGCCCTCATATGATGGTTCCTGCTTATTTTTTCAACTACATCTCGTACATGGTCCCCCTTCCAACCCAGCCCTGGCCTCCCTTCTGTCCTTCAAATACACTAAGTCCTTTTGTACCTTTGGGTCTTTATGGTCTTGCTTTCTCTGCCCAAAACACATTTCTTACCATTTATCCCATGACTGGCTCATTCTCCTTTACCAGGTCTCAATTCAAATACATCAACTATTAGAGAGATTTGTCCCACTATTCTAAAATGGCATCAATGAGTTACTTATCAACTCCATATCCTATTTCCTTCATTTAATGATGTAAGATGACAGCTTTTAGCTATAATGGCTCTTAAAAAGTCATACTACCTTTATAACAAATCCTTTGGTTTTTGTTTTTGTCTGTATTTAGCAAAATGACTTTTCATTCCAAAACACTCTCAATCAATATAAGAACTGTGATATTTCCTTATTATGATTTATTTCAGGCAAAGGCACACCAAAAAAATTTTACTTAACCATAATAGTTTCTAGTCACAGAATATCATATGGAACAAATCTGAATTAAATGCCACATTTGGGTGAACTCACAACAATTTGCTTTGCATTATGTACACAAAGCAAGAGAAAGAAAAGGTAGTTATCTTTAATGGCTCTTCAGTCTGTCATGTGTGTAAACTTTTTTTTAAAATCCTCACCCTAGGATATGTTTATTGATTTTACAAAGAGAAGGGAAGGGAGAGAGAGAAGGGAATGAACATAGACATGAGAGAGAAACATCGGTCCACTGCCTCCCACACACACCCCAACCAAGGATCAAACCTTGGCCGTGCATAAACTATTCTTACAAGTTTTCATGCTGAGACTTTATTTTGATGTAGAATGTCTTCCTATTCTATTACTTTCTTTTTATCCTTACCGAAGAACACTTTTTTATTGCTTTTAGAAAGAGAGGAGGGGAGGGGGAGAGGGCGTGGGGGAAGGAGAGGGGGCAGAGATGGGGTGAGGGAGACATCGACTGGTTGTCTTCTCATATGTGCCCCAACAGGAGACTGAACCTGTAACCTGGTTCATATGTGCTCTGCCCAAGAATCGAACACACAACTTTTATGTCTATGGATAATGCTCCAAACGACTGAGCCACACCAGCCAGGGCCTATTCTATTTCTATTTTACAATTTTACTTTGCGTGTACAATAACAATGAGCCAACAAAGGGCTAAAAATTTTGTGAGGGGGAAATGTGCAAAAATAAAAAAGGAGTTGAAAAGACCTTTATTACTTTAGGTACAAACTAGTTTTTGCATTTAAATTGTTACTTGTCAAAATTTGTTTCAGTGTTTAATTGATACATTTTTCTACCTGTGAAAATTATTCAAGTATCCTGGATTGAAATGAAACATACTATAATATTACTAGAAATAGTGTTTTTATTTAGTGGCTTTTAATTGGGCAGCAAGGATTTTAAAAATAGTGTAAATTAAATCCATTAAATTCATTAAACAAAGGGCAGCTGTATTTCCTCCATGACCAACTGTGATCACTCTGGAAATCCACTTGTGCACTTGTTTGTGATCTAGTCTCCCTTCCTAGAATGTAGGCTCAGTGAGGCAGAATCCCTGTCTTCTTCACTGTTGTGACAGGATCTAATTTACATTTTAAGATCATTCCTGCTTCTGGACAGAGAATAGACTGCATGGGAAATCTGGAGAAAAACATGGTACAGAAATCTACTATAGTAATCTTGGCAAAAATGAAAGGAGTTTTAGCAGTGGAGATGAAGAAAGAAATTTGGGATATATCAACATTTCAGAGGAAGAAATGACTAATTAAGACTAATTAGTAAATGACTAATTAGAGATTAATTCAGATTTCTAGCCTGAGCTGATGAGATGGTACCACTGACTGAAGTGGGCAAACTGAGGGAAGAACAGATTTGAAGGGAAGGAAGAGACAAGAGTGTTCCTGTTTTGTACATGTTAAGTCCGGGGTGCCCATTAGGCATACAAATGGAAATGTCGTGGAGGCCACAGGCTACCAATTCTAGAGCATAAGGGAGAGATGGATGAGGGCTAGAACTACACATTTAAGAGTCATCAGCAAATAGTTCCTGTTTAAAGCCTCTGAGCTGGATTAGATCACTGAGAGAAAATAAAGACAAGGGAGAGGAGGGGGTTTGGCAGCTGCCAACATGATAAATGGGCTTGCTTCCCTCTTCTAGTCCTCTCCCTTAGGAACGAATCCACTAAAGTATTTTTCAATGACAGCATAATACTGTCTTCAGAAACATCGTGACCAATGTCTACACCCCAATATACATATTATAGACTTTAACATTCACATGTGACCATGCTTACTTACAATATTCAGATCATAATCTCCAAAAAACTTAAAGACTCCCCCAAGAGAAATAAATGGAAGATACTAACCCCAAACCTCCTTCCATGAAGAGAAAAAGAAAGAGGACTAAAAGAATATGGGAAAAAATCTGTTTGGAATGTAACAGAAATAACCTTACAAAATACAAGAATGACAGTTCCTTCAAAATAAACCATACTAAATAATAAATATTGAATATCTTAAATTTATAATAAGCATTATACTCCTTTTCTTAGAGTTATAATTACACAGTCTAGAATACAAAAATGAGAGTGTACTATAAATAGAATGAAAACATAAAAATCATAATTCAAGGAATTTTAACAACTCGCCATCTTCCTGCTGTTTCTGGTTTCTATAGAAATGGACAGAGGTAACTGCTGGAGAAAGAAGGACAAGGCACTTAAAACACCTTCTACTCAGAGGAGTGAGAAACAGGTGGCAGTCAGGGTGAGGACCAGTAGCATTAAAGTCAATTTATGCTTCTGAAACAAAGTTCAGATCGGGGTAGATGCAATCCTTTTAACACTAAATCCTTACTCCCTCTGCCTTCCTGCAACAAAACAAGGCACAGTCTTGGTTTTATCCAGAAGGAAAAAAACTAATTTATATTATTAACTAGTTTTCCTATTATTTAACTATCCAAGTCATACATCAAGTTTTTTCTCCAGCATTATTTACATTACTAAACTAATCACACTCTCTCTAATATGAACCTAGGTGAAAAAAATCTATACTATCTTTGGGAATAGAACACATTCTTTACATATAAAGTTAATTAATAATTAAAGACTGAAGTCTAGGTAAATGCTGCCCAACAAAACTAAATACAATTTAGTATCTTTACAAAAAATAGAGCAACCACAAAATCAACTATATGCCAAATACTAAGGCCAACTTCCATGAATTCCAACTTCTAATTAAGAATCCAAAAATGATAATGGTGGTAAAGTTCCCACTTCTGTGTCTCTTCACCAGTGTCATCACTAACAGTAGTGATGTAATGGAACCCATCAACCCCACAATTTCTACTAAAAACAACTAAGTAAAACAACAGCAACCAGAAAAATAAAGTACCTAGGAATAAACTTAATGAAGGAGGTAGAAGACCTGTACTCAGAAAACTACAGAACACTGAAGAAAGAAATTAAGGAAGACACAAATAAATGGAAGTATATACCATGTTCATGAATTGGAAGAATTAACATCATTAAAATGTCCATAGTATCCAAAGCAATTTATAGATTCAAGTCAATCCCCAGTAAAATACCAATGACATATTTCACAGATATAGAACAAACATTTCACAGATATAGAACAAATATTTCAAAATTTATATCGGACCATAAATGGTCCCATAGCCTGAAACAGCCTCAGCAATTTCAAGAAAGAAGAACAAAATAGGAGGGATCACAATACCTGACATCAAACTATATTACAAGGCCACTGTAATCAAAACAGTCTGGTACTGACACAAGAACAGACACATAAATCAATGGAACAAAAAAGAAAGCCCAGAAATAAACCAAGTCTCTATGGTCAATCAACATTTGACAAAGAGGGCAGTTGCATAAAATGGAGTAAAAATAGCCTCTTCAACAAATGGTGCTGGCAGATCTGGAGAGGTGCATACAAAAAATGAAACTAGACCACCATATGACATCATACACAAAAATGAACTCAAGATGGATAAAAGACTTATAAATGTAAGTCACAACACCATAAAAGGCCTACAGGAGAACACAGGCAGGAAAATTTCAGATATCCCATGCAGCAATACTTTCATCAGTATGTCCCCTAGGGCAAGGGATATAAAGGAAAGAATAAACAAATGGGACTACATCAAATTAAAAAGCTTCTGCACAGCTTAAAAAAAATCAGCAAAATGAAAAGGGAACCAATCGTATGGGAAAACATATTTGCCAATGATACCTCAGACAAGGGTTTGCTCTCCAAAATATATAAAGAACTCATATGACTCCACATCAAGAAGACAAACAATCCAATTAAAAAATGGACAAAAGACCTGAAGAGACATCTCTCCAAGGAGGGCATACAGAGGGCCCAGAGACATATGAAAGGATGCTCAGGATCATTAGCCATCAGAGAAATGCGAATTAAAACCACAATGAGATAACACTTCACACCAGTCAGAATAATGGCCATCATTAACAGATCAACCAGCAACAAGTGATGGAGAGGTTGTGGAGAAAAGGGAACCCTAGTACACTGATGGTGGGAATGCAGACTGGTACAGCCACTGTGGAAAGCACTATGGAATTTCCTAGAAAAACTAAAAATGGAATTGACTTTTGACCCAGTGATTCCACTGCTAGGATTATACTCTAAGGACCTGGAAATACCAATCCAAAAGAACCTATGCACCCCAATGTTCATAGCAGCACAATTTTCAATAGCCAAGTGCTAGATGCAGCCTAAGTGCCCATCAGTACATAAGTAGGTCAAAGAACTGTGGTATATTTACACAATAAAATACTATGCAGCAGAAAGAAAGAGGGAACTCCTATCCTTTGCAACAGCATTGGTGGAACTGGAGAATATTATGCTAAGTGAAATAAGCCAGGTGGTGAAAGACAGATACCACATGATCTTACCTATAAGTGGAACCTAATCAACAAAACAAGAGCAAAACAGAACCAGAGATATGGAAATAAAGAACAAAATGACAGTAACCAAAGGGGAGGAGGGGGAGGGGTAACAGGAGGAAAGAAGGGGTATAGCCAAGTCAAGGAAAAAGCATAAATGACACATGGACATGGGGTGGGAGTGCAGGATGGAGGGGGGAGCAGTGTAGGTGAGAACTAAGGGGAAAAATTGGGAGAATCTTCAATTCAATTCAATTACAATTGAATAACAATTAAAAAAATTTTAAACAATTAAGTAAAACATTTACTCTGGGAATAGAAAGCACATTTCATGCATGGAACGTGGAGGGCAAAAGAATCATCATATCTTCAACCCAGAAGATACAAAAATAGGCAAATGAATAGGATCATTTCACACAATTGAGTACATCCATTATTAAATTTTCACTTACTCCAAGAGTCAGAAAGGTAATAATCAACAGGGTAAAGACTTTGTTATTATATCCCAACAAAGTTTAAGCCACAAATCAAATGTAATATAACACTGACATGTCTTAGCATCTTAAAAGTTTCCTAAATAATCTTAGAAATGTTTAAAAACGGGAATAACTTAATTATTCTTACCTTTGCAGGCACTGAAAATCATACCACCTGAATTCTGCACTTCATCAAATTTGGCAAATATCATTTCTAACCTGGGAATAAAGAATAAATTTTGTTTAACATACAATTTAAAGAGAAACAATTCCTTTCACCATCTCCCTGAGGAAGAAAGCAATTCCAGTTACTTCTATACAACTCTCTTTTACAATGAACTCACTATAAAGAAAAGACAAAACCCACCCCTCTCCCGCTGAGAGAACCAGCCAAACATAGGTAGCACTCTATAGACTTGCAGGTAAAATTGTGAAAAGGTAACTTTCACACAAACCAGTTCCCCAGGTTTCACCATAAAATTATTTCTCCAAACCCACCACAAATACTTTAGTTCCAACTTTATAATGAATCCATTCAGCCCCAATGTGCATTTTATTGTTTTTTTTTCATAATTTAATCCCCTTATACCCTCCTCCTCCTCCTCCAACCCCCCACAGTCACAATACTGTCAAACTGAACTAACAAGCAAAATAGAGATAGACTTGTGGACAGAGAGCAGGATGACACCAATACATCTTTAAAAAGTACAAAGAATCATGTTAAGGAAACTTAAGGCAGATATAAAAACGGTGGAATATAAAATGTCAGAAACTAAAGTAATGCTGATATGACTGATAATCTGATGTTTTCCCTCCTAACCTATCTTTATTCAACTGTTAGTGCTTCTGATTTTGTATTTAGAGTAATTACTTTCTACACATCTGCTATTGCTGTTTTTAGTTAAAAATGTTTGTTATTACAAAAGCAAAGTACACTCATTATAAAAGAAAATCAGAAAACATACATAGGAACAAAGAAAAGAAACCACACACTCCTACCATCGAGAATTTAACTGTATCCTTTCTGATGCTTTATATTTATATATAAAGTTTTTTCAGATGAAAATAGTATCATGCTGATAGCAATATTTTTTTTAGTTTGCTTTGCCTTTACTTTCCAATATACCATGCTATGATTTAGTCTTAAATTTATGACACAGATTTGGGGAAGGCAAGAGGCCACTGTCATGGTGTCTTTAAATGTCAGGCGTTCTTTGATTTACCCTTATATCTCTGTCACAATTTCATTTCTAAAATTTTAGTTCTAACATTTAAGTCTAACACCCTAGGTCCACAACCTGTCATTTTGTAAAATGAGGATGCAGATACTGGTACTTGTTGGCTTAAAAAATCTTCTAGTTAAAAATCTTCTAGGAATTGATTATATAGGCATACCTTGTTTTATTGCACTTTGCTTTCTTGTTCTTTGCAGTTACTGAATTTTTTACAAATTGAAAGTCTGTGGCTAGCCTGTGTCAAGCAAGTCTACCGGCACCACTTTTCCAGCAGCATCTGCTGTCTTCCCGTCTCTCCTCACCATCTGGTACTCCTCGCAATACTTCAGACTTTTTCGCTACTATTGTATTTGTTATGGTGATCTGTGATCAGTGATCTCTGATGTCACTATGTGACTGTTTTGGGGTGCCATGAGCTGGCATCTATATAAAACAAGAAACTTAATAGATAAATGTTGTATGTGTTCTGACTGCCCCACTGATCAGAATATGGCCACTATGAAAACAGAATATAATTTTCTGAATTTCTTGTACTCAACTCTTATAAATGCTAGTAGAAAGAGGAAAACACTTAGTGGAATAATTATCTGAAGAAAAGGGTACAGCAAAATTCTTTCATATCAGAAGTGCATCCAGTATTTTGAATATTCAAAACACTATTCCTACAAAATAATGTGTCCATATGCTAAAGAGTAGAAAACACTCCACATGCTTGAAGAAGCCAATCTGAGCCCTAGCCAGTGTGGATTGGCTGAGGTGTTGTCCTGTAGACGAAAAGGCCACAAGTTTGATTCCTTGTCAGGACATATACCCAAGTCGCAGGTTCAATCGGTGGCTGGGGGACATATGAGAATGTAACTGATCAGCATTTCTCTCTGACATCTATGTTTCTCTCTCTCTCCCCGCCCCATCCCTCTCTCTCAAGGCAATGAAAAAATGTCCTCAGGTGAGGATTAAAAAAAAAAGAGAAAGAAAAAGTCAATCTTAACCGTACCGTGTACCTAGGTAGCCCTTGCCATCCCCCACCACCCGCTGGAAACACCATAGAGAAGAATGACATAATCATAACACGGAGGGGAAGAACTACTGACTGACAGTCAGGAAGTCTTCAGCTTCTCACCAACCATCCATTACTGCTCTGGTTTCACAGTCCTCATCTGCCACTTAGAGGAGAGGGAAACCACCAATAAGAATAGGGTTGACAAGTTGCTGACTTATTTCATTAAGGACATTAAAGTACAAGCTATCCATGGAGGCTAAAATTACTTATAAAACATAACTTAAGAAGAAATATAATGGGCCAATTTTACCTTCAGCATAATGCAAAACTCCTAAGCACTTATGCGGACACATTATTTATAACAAAAGCAACACTTCATGAAAAATGTTTTTAATAAGTGTTGCTGTGTCAAGTGGATATCCATATGGGGAAAAGATGTATCTGAACCACTATCTCACACACTAAAAAAAATCCCATGTGTACTATAAACCTGAATATAAATAAAAGTCCAAGACAATTACACAGAGAAGGTCTTCACAACAGAGTACACAAAGATTTTTTTAAACCGGACACAGAAACCTGTCTAATCATAAAGGAACTGACTAAGGGCTACATTAAAATTAAGAACTTGCGCACAACAAAAGACATCAAGAAACTAAAGGGCAAATGACAGGGTAGGAGACTATATTTGAAATATATATTTGATAATGGGCTTGTATCTAGAATGTATTTTTTAAAGTCCTACCAATTTTTAAAAATGACAGACCACGCAAATCTTTAAAATAGGCAAGAGACCCGAAAAGACATTTCAAGAGAACATATCCTAATAACTCATAAATGTGAAATGGTGTTCTTCTTTATTAGTAATTAGAAAAATGTAGACTACGACCATAATGATGACACACAGACCAGAACCCTAAATTGATAAGATTAATAATGCCAAGTATCAGTGAAAATGTAGAACAACGGCAACTTGCAAACAGTGCTTTTGAGACTACCAGTAAGTACCACCACTCTGGAAAACTGTCAACATAAACTAAAGGTAAACATATCTTATGGCCTAGCAATTCTCCTCAGGTATATTCCAAGAGAATGAATACATATGTACACCAAAAGACACAGAATGTTTTTAACAGCATTATTCATAAAGCTACAAATTATAAACAACTCTAAAGTCCTCCAACAGTATGGAATCATAAGGTATGACCTATGCACACAATGGAAAACTGTAAGGCAATGAAAATTAACTAGAGCTGAACACAACCACGCAAATGTATCTTAAAAATATTGCCTTGGCCGGGTAGCTTAGTTAGTTGGGGCATCATCCTGATACCCCAAGGTTGCAGATTCGATTGCCTGGTTGGGGCACATACAAAAATCAACCAGTGAATGCATAAATAAGCAGAACAACAAATTGAAGTTTCTCACTCTCCCCTCTCCCTCCCCCACAAGATCAATAAATAAAAATATTCTTAAAAAGCTAATATTAACTGAAAGAAACCAGACACAAAAGAGTACATTCTATATGATTCCACTCATATGAAATTCAAAAACAGGCAAAACTAAACTATGGTGATAGAAGTCTGGATTGTAGTTACTTTTCTGAAGCAGAGAAAAGGATTAAAAAGGATTTGGGGAGACTTCTGGAATGTTGTAATGTTCTACTTCTTCACCTGTAGGGTGGATACACGGGTGTACTCACTTTGTGATAACTCACAGAGCTTCATATTTATGATTTATGTACTTTTCTGTATGAATGTCATACTTGAATAAAAATTTCAAATAAAAGAAAAATAATTTCAATATAAATTTTAAAATATATAATGTTATATATACACACACATATATAGGGTGGGGGTATAAAAGTAGGTTTACGGTTGTGAGTATGTGAAACAGAGTTCATTTTTGTATTATTATCAACTATTGTATTCTTATTTTTTTTTTTAAGATTTTATTTTTTTATTTTTAGAGAGGGAAGGGAGGGAGAAAGAGAGAGAAACATCAACGTGGGGTTGCTGGGTGCCATGGCCTGCAGCCTAGGCATATGCCCTGACTGGGAATCGAACCTGCGATGTCTGGTTCGCAGCCCGTGCTCAATCCACTGAGCTACGCCAGCCAGGGCTATTGTATTCTTTTCTATGCGAATGACTATAAACCTACTTCTGCCCTACCCTATATATACACTCAGACACACTCAAAAGTATATGGTAATATCTTTGCTGTCATCCACATAAAATAATATAGAATATGTTCAAATGAAATTCTTGTTAGTCCTAGAAGTAGAAAGCAAATGAGTGAATAAGTAAACAAAATGCTTATTTATTGGACAACCTTATGAATAAAAAATAATCAGTACTGGAAAAAATAAATGTAAGAGACAGCCAGATAGAATGATGCTTAACAGCATACACCACCAGCTATGAAGTGGTTTTGCTCCTAATGCTCCCCACCAAAAATATGATCAAGTGTCCAGATCCAGCTACCAATCTATAGGATATAAAGACAGCAGAACATGTTAAACCACACCACAGGAAAAGAATTAGCAATACCCAGAATTGGGAAACTAATTAGGATAAACTACCTGGCATATTCAACAAATGAAATACAAAGCAAAGAAAGTGTTGGGGGTACATGAAGATTTAAAAAGACATAAAACATATCAACTAATTGTTGGAATTTATTTGGATACTGATTCAAACTGCTTAAAATACATAGACACTTATGACATCTGTGAAACAACTGGAAATCTGAACCTTGACTAGATATTTGATACTACAATATTATTTGCAAACGATTTTAAGGTGTGAAGATGGCATTATGGCTGTAATTGAAAAGAGTATTTCCCCCCCTCAGAAATACATTGGACAATAACGGATGAAATGGTCTGATGACTTAGATTTGCTACAAAATAATACGGGACAAAAGTGGGTAATGGCATGACATACAGAACTGGGCACAAGCTGTTAACTGCTGGAGGTAGGCAGTAGGTACATGAAGGTTCATTATACTATTCTGTCTACATCAGCATGTTTGAAATTTTCCATAATAAAAAGTTAAAAAAATCCTTTTAGGTTCCCCTTAAAATGTAGACTAAAATTTCATTACAAAAAGAAAATCTATTTGGAATAATATCTTAAATAGAAATATACAATCTGAGCAATACTACAGAAAAAATTATCTTTGAAAAAAAAAGTTGATATGCTAAAAGCTCACCAACAGGAATTTTACTGATCTGATTGATGCTATTTTACTCATTCAGGATTACACTTTATTCGACTAGGTTTTCTATTTTTATGTTATTGCTGACACTCTTACAAATATTTCCCATTTCCCCCCTCTACCTAGCCCCCATCCTCTTTCCCCAGCCTTCGCCACATTGTTTTCTGTGCCCACAGACTATGCCTATGTGTTCTTTGGCTAATCTCTTCCAGTCCCCTCCATGCTCTTCCCTCTGAGATCTGTCAGCCTGTTCCATATATCCATGCCTCTAGTTCTATTTTGTTCATCATTTTATTTTGTTCATTAGATTCCACAGGTAAGTGAGATCATACAGTATTTATCTTTCTCTGACTGGTGTATTCCACTTAGAATAATGTTTTCCAGGTCCATCCATGCTGTCACAAAGGGTAAGAGAGCCTTCTTTTTCACAACCATGTAGTATTCCTTTTTTTCATCCATGCTGTTGCAAAGGGTGAGCTCCTTCTTTTTTACAGCAGCATAACATTCCGTTTGACTAGGTTTTAAGGGTAGTGACTGATTTTTATACAGCTTTCTGTTAGCCAGCACCTTTCGACAACAGGTACTTAAAAAATAACTACTTAATGAATGGATTAATATTTTTACTAAATCCTTATTCAAACATCGTCTACCTGATGACCATACTACCTGATATCAAAATATAGTTACCTAATGACAATATTTAATTACATATTAAAAATACATAAATAATAAGTGAGTATATAATGAAATAGTGTCCAAAAAAGTTACAGGATCTTAAGAACTTTTTAAGCAGTAATAACCTATATATCCTTTCATATCTTTGGAATTTTAAAGCATTTCAGAAAGTTGAACCCATTTCAAATAAACATGTGAAATTAAAACTTAAAACCAGTGGCAAAAAAATAAACAAATTTAGCAAGACTTACCTAGCAGGGGGAATTCCTCTCTTAGAAAGGTCCACCCTTACTCTCTCTCCCACATGTCTATAAATCTCCACTATGGCCAATATTGCAGCATCTCTCACCTGCCAAAGAATGCAGAACTTTAAAAAAAATACATGAGATACAATAAAATACTTCACCTCAAGATAACATTACACTAGTAGACAAACTTGAAGCTCAAAGTTGGTTTAAATGACTCTCAACCCTTAAGAGATTACAGCAGGTCATTAACAAAAACCAAGAGAACCTCCCAAGAAACTATATAAAAGGTTTTAAAAAAATCTAAGAAGCATGTAAATAAGTTACTAATGTGGCTTTTAAAAAGTCTTTTTGTAATAAGACTGTACAAAGAACTGCCAATAATTATGTGAGTAAAATTGTGATCACAGTTAATTTATTTTCCTGGTACAAAATTGCCTTTCAAGAATGTGACCTGAATTCAAACAGATATTTATACACCAATGCCCACAGTATCATCATTCAAAAACAGGCAAAAAGTGGAAATAACCCAAATGTCCAAACATAAATGAATGGATAAAAAAAGTATGGTATAAGCCCTGGCTGGTGTAGCTCAGTGGATTGAGTGTGGGCTATGAACCAAAGGGTTGCAAGTTCAATTCCCAGTCAGGGCACATGCCTGGGTTGCAGGCCAGGTGCCCAGTATGGGACATGTGAGAGGCAACCACATAGTGATATTAAAAAAAAAAAAAAAAAGTATGGTATATACATACAATGGACTATTATTCAGTCTTAAAAAGGAAAGTCCTGACTGATGTGGCTCAGTGGGTTGGGTATTATCCTGCAAACCAAAAGGTCATCAGTTCAATTCCTCATCAGGGTACCTGTCTGGGTTGCAGGCCTGGTTCTACGTTGGGGGAGTATGAGAGGCAATCAATAGATATTTCTCTCAAGCACTGATGTTTCTTTCCCTCTCTTTCTCCACCCCCCTCCTCCAAAATAAATACATACAATCTTTAAAAAAAAAAAAAAAAAGCCTGACACATGCTAAGACATGGATGAACCTTGAAGACATCACACTAACTGAAACATGCTAGATACAAAAGAACAAATATTGTACGGTTCCACTTTTATGAAGCACTTAAGAGTAGTAAAATTCATACGGAGAGAAAGTAAAATGTGGTTGTCAGGAACGGAGGGGTTGGAGGGAACGGGAAGTTACTGTTTAATGGGAAGACAGTTTCTACTTCGTAAAATGAGAAGGCTCTGGAGATGGATGGTGGTGATGGCTGCACAAACAATGTGAGTGTGTTCAATGCCACTGAACTAATGGTACACTTAAAAATGGCCAAAATGGTAAATTTTATGTTGTGTCTATTTTACTACAATTAAGAGGGAAAAAATGTGGTCTAAAGACAGGAATTTGGAAGACAGCTCTAGTTCCCCCGCAGAGTTCACTGTTAAAGAGCAAATGAAGAGACAGAACTCTTCACAGACCTCCAGAGGCAGAGCTAGTTAGGGCCTAAAAACGGGAAACCTTATCTAGGTTATTCCAAATGCGTAAGCTGTGCCAAAACAGTCATAACCAAGATTCAATTCTACCAGAAGGGACAAGACCTGGAACACACCTCTGTATTATGCCTACAGTGTATGCAGCTTAGGTAAAAAAATTTCTAGCAAGTGATACACCACTGGCACAAATTCCCTTTGTTAAATAGGGTTATGACTGTTGCAAAAAAGCAGGTATGCAACCATTTGGAAATAAAGACAGAAAGCCAGTAACTCGTTCTCACAATGAACACTCAGGACTACAGAAGGGAAACAGATTTATTTGTTACTCAAGTTCCAAACTCAGGAACTATCCTTTAAGTCTCATCTATCCTTAATTCCAGCTAAACAATGAACAAACCTAAGCAACTTAAGTGAATATATAGTGTGTTCCTAAAAACTAACTTTGGTGGATTTTAAAGGGAAAAATGAAGTGAAATCTTAACTTCTATACCCCTTTCCACCCTCTTTCTTTTTCTTTTTAAAATGGAATAAGACCACTGGCAAAGATGGTACAGCCAAAAAATTAGTCACCACTTGAATGTAAATGAACTTTTACCTGACTGCTGGAATCTCCAAATAGCACACACAAATGCGGTACCAACTTGCTGAGGACTAATGGTTGAGCTCCAAAACTAAATATAATTTGGGAAAAAAAAAAGAATTTGGTTTTATTCAAATAGTAAACAAAATATCATTATACTTTCTTCTTGTCTGTATTAATAAGACAAACATGGTAGAGAGCACGGGCACACATCATTAAAACATGAAGGATATGAGACACAAGCAAAAAACTAATTCTAAACAATGTTAAATATGCAAACTTGAAGTAATCACGACTGACAATGAAAACTGTCAATACAAGATCCAACAGAGCAACATGTTCAACCAATGGCACTCTTAAACCTGGCAACCTCTCAATCACTCAAGAAAATTCAAACTTTTGCTTTAACATAGTGATTTTTTTAGACTCTGGGTCTCAAATTTGCATTCCAATAAGATCTTTATTTATGTTTATTAATTTCTGATGAGGTCATGGGTTGAAAGCAAATGATAGAAGGGCCAAAAACCACAAAAGTTGTGCAGACTGAATGCACTTACAAGCTCTAGATGGCAGAAAGGACGATAGAGGAATAAAAAAAAATAAATGAAGGTATAGTTAGAGAAAAGGAAGTAACATTACAGGAAAAGCTGAAAGCTATTATATATTACCTATCTTGCTACACAAAACTTGAAAAAATAATCCAGAAAGACAACAAAAGTTCCAATTTACAATTTTTTCAGACTGGAGTTCTGAGCCCCTGGCATCTTTGCTATCAGAGCTCTGCATACAGCCACGAGGTTCACTGTCCAGTTCCCTGGGAGAGTCCCGTTCAGTCTAAGGTTCTCACAGCCACCCCCACTGTTCTAGAAAGCCTAGGTGGGGAAACAACTACAGTATCTGAAATACCACTGTGTTAAAAACAGTTCCAAACTGGGTCCAGAACACAGAAGTAGAGCCTAAGTTAAATCAATATTTTCGCTATATGAACATCTACTTTGGGTAGCAACTATTAACATACTAAAGAAAAAATGCTTCTCATAACTAGTAATTTTAAATTAACAACATGAGAGATAATAGTATGTACATAAAAAGTCAATAAAGGTACTGAATAAAATAAAAACTCTTGTACCAGAGAGCAGTTAATAACTAATTAAAATTTATTTCCATAGCTTTCCTTGAGCTTTGTGAAATGCATACTGCTTTTTTGAGAAAAAATGAAAAACATAGGCAGTTGTTTTCAGTAATCATAAAACTTACATGTTTAAGGTTTCAATTAGACACAGACACACGCCTTCTCGAGATCGAGAATTCTTGTGCTTAAAACCAGAAGCCAACTGTTCCCAAATGTGCTATTCAAAAGAAAAGTAAACATGTATAACAAAAATTAAATTACTCATGATATAATCTTTTATTTATTCTCAACCTTACTACCAACCTTACTGGTAAATGAATTTTCCCATTGGACTGTTGACTTATCTACAAGTTTTTCTAAGCCAAATTTGCACTAATGTGCAAATTGTGCTCTCACACAATTTTTAATATCTTAAATACATTTTTAGTTTTTATATCTTTCACTTTACTATTACTTTCAGAAAAACTACGTTCAACACCTAAAAACCTTAGAATTACCAAGGACATAGAATGTGTTCTAAGCTTTAGAAATCTTCAAAAACAATGCTACCATTATAAGCCAGTAGTCCAGTAAGCATTTTAAAAGGTCCAATGTTGCCTAGCAACTACTACAGACTGTCACATGGAACGGGCTGTTTCAACATTTTATGATTCAGGCTTTTCTCTTTTTAAGATTGGACCCAAATACAGAAACATATTTAGGCAAGTCATTTCATTGCTACCCACTGTAATTTTCTTTTGGAAAAAGCATAAATAAACCTATACAAATAATCTAAAACAATTACATGGTTTTGGTATAAGATGGAATCCAGCTTTATTTTTCCAACTATTTGGTTGATTGTCCCAATCAATTCTTTCTCCACATTTAGAAATACCACCCTTAGCATTTACCAAATTCATGTATGCACACACGCGCGCGCGCGCGCACACACACACACACACGCGCGCACACACACACACACACGCCTCTTCCTGGCCTCTATTCTTTTTGGGCTCTACTCAGTTCTGGATTCAGCTCTACTATCTCTCTCTCTCTCTCTGTCTAACTTTCTGGAAGGTAACTTGGAAGTTTAAAAACAAACAAACAAACCTGACTCAGCCCTGGCCAGGTGGCTCAGTTGGTTGGAGCATCAGTCTATACAACGAAAGGTCATGGGTTCTATTCCCAGTCAGGGCATACACCTAAGTTGTGGGTTCAATCCCCAGTTGGGGCCAGTACGGGAGGCAACTGATTGATATTTCTCACATCATTATCTCTCTCTCAAATCAATAAACATATCCTCAGGTGAAGATTTTAAAAAAATGATTCAGCAACACCATCTCTGGAACTCTATACTTATATTTATGTCTGAAGATACATGTATAAGGAAGTCCCTTACAGTCCTGTTTGTAATAACAGCATGTCAAAAACAAGTTGAAATGTGAACCACTAAACAAGTGTGGAAGGATATCCACCATACTACTAACAAGGACTTTGGTTAAATCTGAGAAAATAGTTCACTTTTGTAATGTAATACTCTTTGGGTTATTATAAATCAGGTAATATCATAATTTTTAATCTATATTTCAAAGAATACCACATTATCATTGTATATATTTGAAGTTGTAATATTATTACACTTAACATGGTGGATCCCCATGGTACTCTGTGTGTACATGTCAACTTATTTCTGCTCCTTTCAAACACCTCCACATAAGGGCAAATTTTTTCTACTGTACTTATAAAATACAGGTTGCTGTCATAGATATATGCCTTTTACAGTCAGTAACTACCTGTTAAAATTTTTAAAAAATGTCTTCCTATCTCTGTAAGAGTTGCAAAAATTAATATAATGTTCAGTATTTTTCAAAACAAGCTTTTGCACTGAACATTTTATAATAATGCAGGTAAAGAAAACTATAAAATCCTAAAAATAATATTATCAGTATATTGTCAAATCACTAAAATCTGAGTTAGCTTTTTAAAAACATATTAAAGAGTAGAAAATAAGAAAAGCAAAAAACCAGAATGTTAAATACATATTTTTTTATTGTTTTTCAAGTACAATTGTCTCCATTTTCCTGCCACCACTCCCCCCTTAACCCCACCCTCAATCCTTCTCCCCGCTGGCTTTGTCCATGGGTCCTGTATACATGCTCTGTGATGACCCTAGACATTTTATCTTACATTTCAACTTCTTTTCACACAACATTAGCAACAATTCCTTGCTTAAAATTTCAGTTTTCATTTCCCCTGAGGACTGACTTGCTATGGTTACCATCTGTCCTACTGTATTTCATCATTAACTAGCAAAATCAAAATTTTAAAATGCAGGCCTACCATGGGTGGTGCTACTTGATCCATTAACTTCAGTATCAGATTCTGAGCTTCATCACGAACCTTGTCTTTGGCATCTCCCATTCTGTCTATTAAAGCTACAATAACTAGTGAATGAGAAAAAAGAATAATTTTAAAATTCATCTAAATTATAAACTGTATTTTATAATAGTACAAACAGCAATTGTTTCCATAAATGAAAAGTTACGAGGTCAACCAATTGTTCACTTCTTTATTCATAAGTCTAATCAAAAATAACTGAGAAGCAACTTCCAAAAGAATACATACAGTATGACATCCACTTATAATAATGTTCAAAAAACAGGCAAAACTGACCATTATTCCATTTAGGGATGTGTACAGATATCAAGGTCCACAGATCAGCAAAGGGCATAATTATCCCAGAGGTCATGACTGTGGCTGCCTCCAGTGGAGGGAGGGAGGTATCATCAAGACATGCAGAGAGGGCACATCTAAGGAACTAGCAGAGTTCTAGTTTTTACACCTGGGCCAAGTCTAGTTTCTAGACTGGTTTTACAATTACTCCTCAAATTGTAAATGTTTGGTACTGTATGTAGGACATACTACACTTCACTGACAAAAACAAAAAGCCTAGTTCACTGGAATTGAGGTCTTTCTCTGCTAGGCCTAACACTTTGGCACTTTTCCATAAAAGAAGAGAGGAAAGGAAGGCTAGAGTCAATTTTTAAAGAAATTTTCATGAAAAAAGATTTTTGTAGCTATAAATCAAACAGAGCAACACAAATAAATCACATCTATTATGGCTAAGGGTAGAGAGAACTGGAGGGGGGGGCTAGAATTCAGAGGGCACAGGTTCTTAAGTCAGCTTATAGGGCAAAAATATCTTACAGTCGAAATTATCTTTCTGTAATCCTTTGTATTACCACTACCACTTAGTGAGGTCTGTGACACATTATTTCATCTCTTTTTTGTCTTTATTTCCTGAACCCATAAACATTTCTGGCAGTACTCACTTCAGAAGATTCCTGAAAATTAAAATACAGTTAAACAACTCAGGGAGTGAAGGGCACTGAGCAAGCACTCTAACATCTCACCTACTATCCCCCTCGTCCCAATCACCGGGCACGATCTGAAGCAAAAAAATTAATGTCTTTTGTTTTTCTCTGACATTACAGCTATAGCCTTACTTTCCCTGAGGAAATGGATGCTGAGTCCTAAGTTAAACAAGGAAAGGAGCTCTGCCCACTGGTTTGCTCAGGTGGTTGGAGCATCCTTCTCCACACCAGTCAGACCTAGGTTGTGGGTCAGATTCTTGGTCAGGTTGTGTATCGGAGGCAACCAATCCTTCTATTTCTCCCCACCCCTTACTCTCCCTCTGAAATCAACAAATGCACCCTCGGGTAAGGCTTTAAAAAAAAATTTTTTTTTTTAAGAATCATGGAGTAAAGAAAAATTCAGTGTAGGGTAAGGTTATTCTGTAAAGCTTCCAGGTATTATCTAAAGTAAATCTTTAAAAGAAAAAGAAAGGACCATGGAGAACAGGATAGGATTTCAAAAATAAAGAATAGCACAGCAGAGGCATAAACAAGTTAAGCCAGAACTAACAAGAGTGAGCAAGTTTCTGATTAGCTAGAATGGAGAAGAGTATTTGCTGAAGACCACAAATAAACAATGCTATTGAAATGGAGAAGGGACACACATTCTGAGAGAACTGGAACACTAAAGAGAGCAAAAGGAAGTAAATTCTGAAAGCAGAACAGTCCTGGGAGGCAATAAACCAGGATTCTGGTCCCCATCTTCCCACCGCCTCACTGTGAGCAGTCAGCACATTCAACCCCATCTGGCCCTCCTTAGGTCAGAAAAATAAGTGACATATGTAATGCCCAGAATTACTCTCAAGTCTAAATACTGCCTATAACAACTAACAGTCGGGAGCTACTACAAGGCAGGGGTCACAAACATAATAAACACCTACAGTCAGGGAGGTACGGGGAGTGCAGAAAATGAACCAGGTCTAAGAACTGCAATAGTCCAACCCTGCTGTGTTGTAACTGACACTCACAGTTATGAGGAGACGAGGGGACATGGGAGAGACTTATGAATGAAAAGCTCATGATCCAGACAAAAGGGAAGTTACAACACAATTTCATTCAATAATTCCACATGGGGGTGGAAGGTCAGGGTTGCTATATTGGCCAATTTTTCAAGACAAGCCATAAATATGAATTTTTAAGTAAAACTTGCTAATGTTAAACACTGTTTCAAAATGTTTTAAGAAAACACACACATAAAACACATTCACAGAGCAAAGTTTTAAATACCTACAACAGGATTTTAAACAGGAGACTGACACAGTACAAAATCCTCTTTTCAGAAGATACTCAACAAAGAATGAATTGAAATGAAGTATTAATTTAAAAAGCAATAGTAGCCCTGGTTGGTGTGGCTCACGTGGTTGGAGTGTTGTCCTATAACCTGAAAGGTCGCAGGTTCAATACCTGGTCAGGGCACATACCTAGGTTGCAGATTTAGTACCAGTCTGGGCAAGTCCAAGAGGCAACCAATGGATGTTTCCATCTCACATAATGGTTCTCTCCCTCTTTTCCCTCTCTTAAAACCAATAAGCATGTCCTCGGGTGAGGATTTTAAAAAAACCCTGGCCAAGCAGCTCAGTCGGTTGGAGCACTGCCACAATGTGCAAAGACTGTGGGTTTATTCCCCGGTCAGGGCACAACCAAAGAACATATAAATGGGTGGAGCAATAACAAATTGATGACTCTCTCAATAACAACAACAACAACAACGATGTCAGAGAAACTAAGATGCTTCTGCTGAAAGGAAAGCCAGACAATAAAAATAAAAGTGGAAATTGGGCCCTGGCTGGTGTAGCTCAGTGGACTGAGCATAGGCTGCGAACCAAAGGGCTGCCAGTTCGATTCCCAGTCAGGGCACATGGCTGGGTTGCAGACCAGATCCCAGGTGGGGGTGCACAAGAGGCAATCACACACTGATGTTTCTCTCCCTCTCTTTCTTCCTACCTTCCCCTCTCTCTAAAAATAAATACATAAAATCTTTTTTAAAATAGTGGAAATTGACAGAATTTGGTGGCATACAAAAATATGAAGAAAAAAGCTGAACAAAGATAATTCGAATGTGTGATGATACAATATAAAACATTAACTTAATCCATGAAAGAAATTAACAAACATCTGAGGTTACACTTAAGTGTTTCTATATAACAAGGAACTAAACCCACACCAAATCCACTCAGCAAAACACTCCAAAGGCACATGAAGGTCACTCAGATTTAGAAAGTAGGTCAGAGCCAGCTCTGTAACCCTAACTACTACACAAAGAAGAGCACTGTACTGGTATAATGCTCTTCTTTACAAACACACTGTAAGTAAGTGCTGCTCGAAGTATGGCCGGTAGCCCAGGAGCAGTCTATAAACTATTTGTGGTAAGAAAAATTGAGAGTGTTTATATAATGCAGTCTTTAAACCATCTGACCAAAGTAATTTTATGTTTGTTAAATCTAATAATAAAAAATTGGCTCTTCTATTTTTTTTTCATTTTGCTGTAACTTATTTTTATTGCATTTTACAAAATACTGGTCTGCAACAGACCAGCAATGAAAAAACTAGCCCTTTACAACAGATCATTTGAAAAGTGGTGCTATAAATTATATTATACATTTTAATATGCTACAAAAAGTAAAAATATGGTAAAATCTTTGAAAATAAAAAGTATACATTTATTAGCATTATATTTAGTAAGTTTCTTTTCTTTCTTTGTCTTGAGGGAATATAATTATCTATTTGAATATGCTTAAAATATTTTATGACTGGGTAAATTATAATGCTAAGTAATAGACCTCCAAGTTGCACAAAGTTACATTTTTGAGTTTATAGAGAACTAATGCTGTTAAATAAAAACTATGAGAAAATATCGGTATGTCAAAATATACAGTAATTTTACTTATTTATTTTTATCCTCACCTGAGGACATGTCTACAATCTTTAAAGAAAGGGGAAAGGAGGGCGAGACAGAGGGAGAAACACTGATGTGAGAAATACTGGTTGCCTCTTGCACCTGCCCCAACCAGGGAGTGAACGCACAACTTACGCATGTGCCCTGATCGGGAATCAAACCTGTGACCTTTTGGTTTAAAGGGTAACGCTCCATCCAACTGAGCCACACCGGCCAGGACTACAATAATTTTTATTATTTTTTAATTTTTTAAAGATTTTATTTATTCATTTTTCAGAGAAGGGAAGGGAAAGGAAGAGAAATATCGATGTGAGAGAGAAATGAGAAAAAGAGGGAGGGAAATATTGAAGTGAGAGAGCAACATCGACCAGTCTCTTCTGGTATGTGCCCCAACCAGGGACTGAATCCACAACCCCGGCGTGTGCCCTGACCAGAAATCAAACTGAAGACCTTTCACTTTGCAGGACGGCGTCCAACCAACCGAGACACACCGGTCAGGGCTGCCATAATTTTTAAATAAACAAAGTTAACTTACCCATTGCTACATAGGACTTAAATCGTGTTGATAATCTGTCCACAAAGGCACTTAAAATTTCCAATCCCATTAATGATACCTAGAGCATGAAAAAAAATTTTAATACAAATTAGCTATACATACTTTAATACCAGTTTATAATTGCTGATATACAAATATATTCATATAATATAATACCAAGTTTTTAAAATTATAAAAAGACTGAAGTTTTCAGAGGTGAATAGTCATGAGGTTAGGGTACCCTACTCTCAAATGGTTCAATAATTATAATAATGATGTATAAATATACAGGAAGATAGTGATAAAGCATATTTGGCAAAATGTTAATAATTGGTAAATTACGTGAAGGGTACACAGTTCACCTGTAGCTTTCCCATATGTTGAAATGCTTCCAACATAAAACAGTTAAAAATTAAGAGATCTTTAATTACAGAGAAATTCCAGCTTCTGCCTGGAAGTAGAAACTGGAAAAAACATCACTTCCATTGTAACAAGAGAAAGCCAAACAATTCATAAAACCGTAGCTATTTTTGAACCCATTAGAAAGCTTAGGCTGTAGAATAACCTGAAATCTGAGGAGAGACAGAAGCCCCCAAGGAGAGATGGGACAGAAGCAGTAGGTCACATGTGGCAGAGGACAGAAAAAAAAAAGAAGCAGCTGTACAAGTGGATAAGACAAGTTCAGCTACATTTAACTCACTGGTAATAGTTGAGTGTGGGCCAGCATTAAAACACAGAAAACCTAGTAGCGACAGACACAAGGAGAGTTCACACTCACTTGCAGGCTCTTTCTCCACAAACTTCTAGTGGACATTCATAATTAAGAGTGGAGACAGGGCAGGAGATGGGAAAAAGTGTTATCTCTGTGGTCTCACAGGAAGGGAGCAGCTAACTCTGCAAGCAGAAGGCAAACCTTCCCCATACCCATGCCCTAAAAGAAACAAAAGCTTAAGCTCCTGAGGGAAAGGCAAACAATGTCACCCCCAAAACAGATTAAAAACTCAAAACTACTGAGTAAAAAGGGTGGGGGGAACCTCTCTTCCTCAGAGAGAGGAGCAGAAAACCATCCTGGGCTCAGATGATTCAAGGTCTCCAGTTGAGGAGGGGCAGGATCTCTGATGAAGCCTCACTCCCAAGATAAAAATCAATGACCTGCACACTTTCAATGGGTGCATCCTATCAATGAGCTGTTTAAAAATGTAACTAAAAATACACAAATAGACTCACACATAAAATTTAACAGATGATAAAAGCAGTATCTCAAATCAGCAGGCAAAACACGCACATTTATTAAGCTCTCAGGAATCCATCTCTAAGGTGTATGAGCAAATTATGAAAAAACATGCAAAGATTATACACTGCAAGTCTCTGGAAACTATTCCAAAGTTCACCAATATGGGACAGATTCAATAAATAAGGTATACCCACACTACAGGTACTGTAACACTTGAAAATTAGGACTATCCTAATTCTGGTATTAAAATGACCTTCAAGATATATTGTTAAGTAAAAGAAGCAAGCTGGGGAAATGTGTGTATGTATTTTAAAAAGGGACTGCAAATAAGTATAATGATTATAAATGTTTATGTAAAAAAACAAAGTGCCCTAACTGGTGTAGCTCAGTGGGTTGGACATTTTCCCTGCAACCTGAAAAGTCACCAGTTTGATTCCCAGTCAGGGCACATGCCTGGGTTGCAGGCCAGGTCCCCAGTAGGGGGCATGTGAGAGGCAACCCACTTTGATGTTTCTCCCTCTCTCTTTTCCCTTCCCTTCCCCTCTCTCTAAAAGTAAATAAATAAAATCTTTAAAAATGTATATATAGAAGTAGTAAAACCTTAGTTCTGAATCTGATTTAGAGTATCAATATGAAGTTACACGTATTTTTCTTTAAAATTAAAATAAAACCTAACCTTATGCATTGGGAGAAAATCTATAAACAATGAATAAACTGTAACAATGAGTTCCACTAACACCCACACTGTATTTCCTACATACCATTTCCAACTAAAAGGAATCAGAGCTTCTTGGAGAAGTGGCTAATTCTAAGGCAGGAGAGGAAACACAACATTCTGTGATATCAGTAGCAGAAACAGTATCAAAGATTACCAGGGTATATCAAAACTGGACAGTTTTATTACCAATAAGGATAATAACTGTATTGTCTTGAAATGTATTATATATGTTTGAATACAAGAGTTCATAATGATAACAATTTGTTCAACATTGGAGGATAATAAAGACAACCTCATTCTTTTCATAATTAGTAAATGAAGGTATGACAATAAGAATATCATTTTGCAAACCCTAATGGATTAAGCCATCTAAACACTGAATATTTAGATCATGATGTTAGAATGGTTGTGCCTTCCCAATGTTATGTGCCTCTTAATGTAAGAGCACTACTTATTAAAAAATCTTTTTCTTTTTTAATTTATTGTAGAAAGAAAGGAAGGGAGGAAGGGAGGAAAAGTGGGAGAGAGAGAGAAAAATCACTTTGTTGCTCCACTTAATTATGCATTCACTGGTTGATTCTTGTAATGGCCCTGACCAGGGAACAAACCAGCAATCTTGGCATACAGGGAATGTGGCAAATCACCTACCAGGCCAGAGCCTAAGCAGTCTGAGAGAGAGAGAAAAAAAGAGGGGAGAAGGAAGAGGGAGATCACCAAAATCCAGAAGTGAGCCACATGTAAAATCCAAAAATTTTAAAAAGAGATACTGAAGGAGAGACTGATTCAAAGAGTCTTTACAAACATTAAGTGAGGAAGGCAGAATAATCACCTTCCAAAGGTGTTCACATCTTATCCTACCTTTCAGGACCCATAACTATGTTTCCTTACCTGGCAAAACAACTTTAAAAATATAGCTACTTTAAAGATCTTCAAGTGGAGAAATTACCATGGATTATCCTGGACCCAATGTTATCACAAGAGCCCTTCCAAGAGGAAGACTTGAGATCAGAGCACGTGTGATGATGGAAACAATGGTCAGAGAGAAAGGTATGAAAATACTACACTGCTGGCTTTAACAATGAAAGAGAAGTCCATAAGCTAAGAAATGCAGATGGTTTCCAGAAGATGAAAAATTCGCTCCTAAAGTCTCCAGAAAGAATATAATGCTAATGCAATCTGGATTATTATCCTAGTATAACCCATTTTGAATTTATGTTTTTGTTTTAAGCTACTAGTGATCTGTTACAGCAGCAATAGGGAACTGATATACATATTAACAAAATCACACTGTCTGAACCTTATTTGGATCCTGATTTTCCTTAAAATAACTGATTTTAAAATTTGCATGATATTTTAAAACATTGGAAATGTGAACCCTGGATATTTGATATCAAGGTTTTATCTGTCTACGTATAATAATGATACTGAGGTTACGTTAATAATTTTGTTATTTTATTTATTTTTAGAGAGAGGGGAAGTAGGGGAGAAAGAGGGAGAAAAACATCAATGTGTGGTTGCCTCTCATGCATTCCCTATTGGGGACCTGGCTTGCAACCCAGGCAAATCCTCTCTGACCAGGTATCCAGCTGGTGACCTTTGCAGGCTGGCACTCAATCCACTGGGCCACACCAGCCAAGGCAATAATTTTGTTTTTAAAGAGCACTTATCTTTGAGACACTAACTAGAAAGACTCATGGATGTACAATATGTCTGTAACTGATGACAAAGTGATGGGGTAGGATTAACCACAGAAGGTGAATTTATTTTATTCTGTCTACCTTTATATATGTTCAAAATTCTCCATGAGGTTTTTAAAAAAATGACAATAAGCATGATTGCTAGAACATACCCTTAAAACCCAGGAACAGTTCAAGGGTGCCCATATTCTTTTATGCAACCTCGTCCTAAGAGTCCTAGCCAGTGTGCCAAATCAAGCAAAACTAAAGGACTAAAAAGAAGCAAAACTGTCGTTATTGTCTGAGATTATTATATGTGTAGAAAACCTAAAAGATTCTTCAAATAGCAAGAAAAATATTTTAAATTATATAATAAGTAGGCTGACCATAAAAAAATCAATATATAAAATATCACTTGATTTCTAATGCCAGAAAACAACTTTAAAAAGGACTCATGGCCTTATCAATACTCTCAAGCAGTATACATTACCTAGGGAAAAAATCTTTTAAAAATGTGCATGACACCTATTTGGGAAAAATAATGAAACACTAATGAAAGACAGTAGAGCCTAAACAATTTTCATGGATAAAAATAAATCAGTATTATAAAGATATCAAGTTTTCCTCCAAAAAGATGATATTCAATATAATTCCAAAAGAGTCCCAATTTTTTTGGTACAACTTGACTATTTCTAAAATTCACATGGGTTAATAAATAAAAACCCACTAATAGTCAACACATTCCCAAAGAATACAGTGGGCAAATTTGATAGAGCAAATAAAAATTTACCATGGAGCTACTAATAATTTTCCTGAATTTCCATTCGGGCACCTTTCAACTTAGCCTGCATCTTGGCTAAAGGTTCCTTAAGTAGAATATTAAAATCCCCCAGAAAAAAGAAAGGAAAACAACTAGAGCAACAATCTACTTTGCTCCTCACCACTTCTTTAGGAATTCAAATGCCTCCTTTCAGATCCTTTAAAATATAAAAGCAAAAATAATATATTTTCTAAGAGATATATGTAAAGTATAAAAGTAAAAACATAAATATATATAATATAAAATACTAAAATATAAAAGAATAATGTATTTTTGATAAGTCCCAGAATATTTTCCCATTCTTTTTCTCTCCATTTTCACCTCCGAATCACAGTTGAATATATGTGAATAATCTGATGTCAACTGACTACAGAGTTTCAATTCAATATAACGTGCAGTCTTCCAAACAGTTTAAATCAGAAATGTTGTCAAGCAACAATGGCGCTCAGTAACTGCCTGCAATAGTAATGACTACCCCCAATTTAAGAATCACAGTTGAGCCCTGGCCAATGTAGCTCAGGGGATTGAGTACCAGATTACAAAACCGAAGGATCACTGGTTCAATTCTCACTCAGGGCACATGCCTGGGTTGCAGGCCAGGTCCCCAGTGGGGAGCGTGGAAGAGGCAACCACACATTGACGTTTCTCTCCTTCTCTTTCTACGTGCCTTTTCCCCTGTCTAAAAATAAAATAAAATATTTTTAAAAAAAAGAAACACAGCTAAAAACTTTCCATGTAAAAGTGAGAGAGCCCGACAAGAGTTATTGAAATCAAGGAAGGGCAGAAGGTTAATTCATAATCATGAGTGTTTTCTATCATAGAACAACAAAAAGGTGTGTGCTGGTCATAACAAACACACTCCTGTTAATGCTTCCCTCACGGTACACTTCATCCCCACAAATTAACTCAGCATCTAAGAAAATGAGTGAAAAGAATAGGATAGAACAATTGCCAAGTGGACATGGATGCCCAGATCAAACGAGTAAAACCTGATGGCTTACACATTTTGAAAATCTGAAAGGAAATACCAGGTTATTTGCACATAAATACATAAATAGTAAAACTATCTCCCTCTAAAAAGGAGGGAAACAAATGACTTAAAATTAAAGATACTGATTAATTTCTAGGTGGAGTTAGAGGGACGAGACAGGGAAGCGTAACTCACAATTACCACTTCCAGACTCATACCCAAGAACAATTATTGCCAACTAGGGTGTGATGTGGAGCAACTGTGTAGTATGACACAAAATATTGTTCCCTAGAGTTGTACAGCCCAAAGGTACATGGCCATACTTGGCAGCCTTGCTGCCAGCTATTCAAGTAAATGAAAACCCTTTCTGAAGAAGTTATCAGAGCCTAGAAATCTTTTTTTTCCTTTGCATGGTTTTAGTATACAAGTTTTCTAGGAATGCAGCCAGAAGGTAAATCAAAGGACAAGTGTGCTTTCCTTTACTGATTCAACAAATATTGAGAACCTGCTATGGGTATAAATTTGGAAGGTGGGCACATAAGTAATGGGAATCTTAAGAAATTCCAATGCCTTCAATTTTCTCAATGAAGTAGGAAGCAAGGTCATCAGCTGACACTGATGACAGAAGAAGAGATATTGATAGCTCTGTGGGGAAAGGAATAGATGTAAAATAGTTGCCTGTGTCAGTGAATGAATGAACTAAGAAAATACAGTATACTTTAACTGCCAAGCAACATTAAAGGCCCACTGGGACATCAGGATTTTAAAACGAACCAGTTAGAGGTTTTGTGTTTTTCTCCATCCTCCTGCAGCTGCACCGCTGCAGGTACAGGGTAGGCAGAGTTGGAGTAACCAGGAATGCATTTTATCAAATGAGGACCATAAAAAAGCAAGAGTGGGCAGAAGGGACTTAAGAGCAAATATAAGGGTGTGACTGATTGACAAGGATATCGAGCACAAATGAGAAGACAGTTAAAAGCAAAACAGATTGGATGTCAGGTGGAGTAGTCAAATTCTTTAAGTTGGTGTACTTAAACAAATAAGGTTCAGAATTTAGAGCTCTGGAATTATCCCAATCACCAACAGTAACGCTACCGGTGAAGTCTGAACCACCAGCAACCACACACCTCCCGCCATCTGCGCTGGCAGTGGTAGGTAGCTTTCACAGTGATAACGTGTACTGGCGCCGTCACTGATGTCTTCTTGGGGAGTCAGGTTGGCATATTTTCATACTGAAATATATTTTCTCTCATTAAATTATGTGTAATTTGCCTTTATTCTACAGTTAGGACATTACTGGGATTTTTTAAGATCATATTTATTGGGTATTATCTCTAAAATTTACTTCCTGACTGTACAAAGAGGCATTAAAAGAGGGCAGTGAATCTGACAGGGTTCGGAATAACTGCCCAAGACAAACTCATTTACATATGCAAGCTGACAAGGCAAAAAGACCATATTAATAGTAAAAAATTAAAACTCGGATGTTCGTCAATGACAGGTAAAAGGAATAGGCAAGATCACTTTTTTTTTTTTTTAGCACACTAAAAAATGATATATTTGGCCCTGGCTGGTGTAGCCCAGTGGATTGAGCACAGGCCTGTGAACCAAAGGGTCACTGGTTTGACTCCCAGTAAGGGCACATTCCTGGGTTGCAAGTCAGGTTCCCAGTAAGGGATGCATGAGAGGCAACCACATGCTGATGTTTCTCTCCCTCTCTTCCTCCCTCTCTTCCCTTCTCTTTGAAAATAAATAAAATCTTTTTAAGAAAAAAGGGAGATTGCAAGAAATCATATAGCTGGACCTACAGCTACATTACATATCAAGGAATGCACAATGGTGCGGAATTCTAAGTGTATAATAAAGGATGAACAATTTATGTCAAAATATACAGCTCCCATAATCCCAAAGAATTTACGCCAGAATATGGCTTTAAGGTGTAAAAATTTAGGAAAGTATGTAATTGAAAAAGTTCCAAAATATCATAATTCGCAGTAGAAAATTAATGATAGCTTTCAGGTACTGCTCTAAATCAGAATACTTACTATAGAGAATCATTCAAAGTTTAAAAACATAGATCATTACTTTTTAGTGTGCTTCAAAATGTCAAGGCTGAGATGTTTGGATATGCATAATTACTCAGAAAATATATATTTTATATTGATATTTGAAATATTTTGAGAAGGAAATATAAAATTGATTCTGGTCTCACATAAAAAAAGACACATCAAGAAATTAATGGTTTATAAAAAACACAATCGCGGTGATGTCAACACTGGAAAATACCACCCTTCAAAAGGCAAAAGGGTTCTGAAAAAAAGACTTGAAATCCTAGTACATTGCCTAGCCCAGCATTAAAGTTATAATAGAAATGCTGTTTATTGTTTTCTCCATTTTTTATGATCAACTTACGGTTACAGTTGCAGATATACAATATAAAAGACTGAAGGCAGAGCTCACAAATGAGAGGTGCTGGAGAGGTTTACAGAAGGACAGAAAGGAAAAGAGTAGGAAGACCCCAAGCTCCCTAGGTTCAAGTACTCCTCCAACAATTTACCAGGTCCATGACCTAAAGGAAAGTACACTTTCCTACAAAATGAGGAGAATAATAGCATCAACTTTCTAAAGCCATCTTAAAGAATAAAATGAGGCAATGCAAATAAACCACACTGAGACAGTGCATGATACTAAGGACTCTTTAAATGGTGATATTTATGATATTTAATTGCATTTTATAAAGACATTTTATTGTCATAATAAAATGCCTTTTAAAATTTGGGGACTCCTGAAATCACAGGACTGTCTTCAGCAAAAGTTAAGTGCCAGAGTGTATTATATATACCTGTTTCCATACTTTTCATCTTCAAGTCTGACCTCTCCACTGAACTTGACCCCAACTGCCTGTTTAAATATCAACTTGGATGTTAAACAATCCTCTCAGATCTAACATAGTCAAACCAAACATTATACTTACTTCATCCAACTTATTCTCTCAATCTTCATTTCAGTAAACAGCACCCTCTATTGGTGCCCAAGTAAAGCAATTATCCTTAATCCCTCTCTCAACCCACACACTCATTCCAAGGGGAGGTCCTGCTGGCTCTGCCTCCAATTCGTATCCTAAATCTTCCACTTCTCAGCATCGCCAATGTGACCAAACCAACCTCAGCCACCAACATTTCCCTGCTGCTTCTGTTGCTCCTTTACGGAGACCACACTCCTCAAAAAAAAAAAAAAAAAAAAAAAAAAAAAAAAAAAAAAAAACCCTATGTAAAACTCTCCAATGATTTAGAAGAAAATCCCGTCTCTTTCCACCTGCCTCCCCAACTTCATCTTTCTCAACATCTCACTCACTTGTTAAGCTCTAGCCATGCTGGCCTTCTTTATGTTCAACGAAACTAGGGTATCTGTATTTGCAGCTTCCTTTGCCTGAATCTTTCTTCACTCCCTTATTTCTTTCACATCTATAGTCAAATTTCACCTGACTATACAAAATAGTCTCGCTGCTTTTAGAAAGACCTGTTACCTGAAATCATCTAATTTGTATACCCATCCACCTTCCTTTTTCTCATAGGACCTCCAAGACCCTCAGGGATCTCACTCTCCAATCTCATTTAAATCACCATCTCTTGAGGTCTTCAGAGACCAGCTATTTACAATTCGAACACCTGCACCCTGCCCAACACTCCCTATTCCCTTCTCTGCTTTCCTCCAAAGTATCACCATCTAACATACAGATTTTAGTTCTCTACCTTGTTTATACTCTCCCCACTAAAATCTAAATCCGTAAAAGCAAGGGTTTTGGTCATTCTGTTTCTATTGCATCAGAAGTATCTAGAAGAGTGCATTCCTGCACACGGTAGGTCCTCAATATTGAGGCTGAATGAATGAGTTTTGCTAGTCTTGTTCACTACTGGATCATCAGAATAGAGAACAATACCCAGGATATAGTACAGTCACTCAAATTCATTGAAGCAATGACAGTTACTAAGACACAAATCTGAGGTGCTAGCAGATGCAAAGAAAAATTACATTTTGCTCAGCATAATTTTAAAATGTAAGTACAACTGTCTGTGTGTAGTTCAAGAAAATTCTGATATACTTTTTCCACGAGTTAAATATTTTCTTGTATCTTGAGTAAAAAATGATGGTCTAGTTTGGCAATTAAGTTTATAAAACAAAACAAAACAAAAAAACCAATTACAATGTCTTCTCTCTAACTATGTCAGAAAAACTTCCATACAGCATTCCATAGAAAGGAGAGAATGATTCAGGAGGGAGAGCGTAGAACTGATGAATTAAGGTCTCTGAGTAGGCAAGAGGGCATAGGATCTAATATGCATGTGGAGGGATCGGTATAAGAAATAATTCATTCACTGTAACTGAGCAGTAGAATATATGGGCATCTACAAGGAAGTGTGTAGATAAGGTTGTAGGAGTGTATGGCAAGTTCTCTTCTGATTGCTGACATTGTCTCAAGTTATAGTATCTACTGAGGAGCATAGGGAGAATGTGTAATAAAAAGATGAGAATTCCGGTCAAATCTGATGCACTGTCCTGATGGATCCTAACTCTTAAGGAGCAGTTAAAGGAAAAGCACAGCACTTGAGTGAAGTAGTGCATAAAGGCTTAAAGAAAAATTGGGATTCTGTGGTATTACAGAGGCCAAGAGTGTTTCAAGAGATGGGACTGCTCGACTGCCCTTCACTGATGGCACATCTGAAGACTGAAATGGCCCATAGCCCGCACTTGAGAAGGGGAGTAAGCACTACTGTTGGATAGGACAGTTCTAAATATTACTACTAGATGTGGTTCTTGCTAAGTGTTAAAATGCAGCATAGTATTTTACAGACGCAGCTGTAAACAGGTAAACAGGATCAGTTTGACAGGGATGAATGCAGCTGCAAAGAAGAAATCGGCATGTAGATGACCAAAGAGTCTATAAGCAATGGCTAGGCCTCCCTTTGGGTAGGCAGAGCTTTGGATATGAATCCCCTGTATCCTCTACTTGCTGCAAGTAAAGAAAACTACCTTGTGACAACCACGTCTTGTGTATGAACTAAGTTCAAGTTCCCAAACATTACCAAAGAACTGGCTTTCTAAAACAGCCTATGTGGCAACATAAAATCAACTATCTTAGTGTTTATAATGCCCTTATTACGGTTAGAAAATTTAGCCTTTTTTCCCCAAAGAAATAAGAATAACCCCCAAACAGTAATGATATATTATTAGTAACTTTTTTCAATTTTTTTTTAAAAAGTGAGATAGTATGCAATGAAGCATCAAGGTAGTAATTTTCAAACTATTATCCTGTAAAAGTCAATCCTTTTCAAAACTCACATAAATCTCACTATAGATTCTTCATAACAACTCTAGAGTATGCATTTCTTCTCTATGAGGACAGTTTTCAAAGTACAGACTACTCACTAGGTTATACAACATATTACTAAGAGGAATCACTTCACTTCATTCCATTCACAGCAGGTGTGGCCAGCATTTTAAAGCAACACTGCCACCAGAAGACTAGAAAGAAAAGTAACTGCTAAACACTATAGTAGAAGCTAATTACAGAACATTCATCGGGCCTCCCAACGCGGCTACATTACAACCTGCCTACTACCAGCTCATCAGAAACACTCATTCCTTCCCGTACTTCATTCCTTTATTTATTTATTTATTTTCCTGCATCAGCTAACCTGCTAGGACATGGTTTCAAATCCGAGTCAGTCCTCAACTGCGCCAAAATGAGATGACACAGCATTCAATTCCTCTCTGTCGATATTAAATAAAAAGCAATTAAGTAATGCCCTAGGGTCAGCATCTTTTTATGAGATTTAACAGTACCTGATTAAGCTCTAAAAGGAACTTAGAGATGAAGAGCACAACCTCCCAGACACAAAAATTATCAAAAGAAAAAAGAAACAGGAGATGAAGGATAAAAATCACTTATTAAAGAGGGATTAACTTGACATCTCTTTTTCAAAGTTGTATTTTAATGTCCTATGTCTTGGTCTAGGTAGTGTTTACATAGGGATGCACAAATGCAAAAAGTCTTCGTGCCCTTTACGTATGTAAATAATCACTGTTTTTTTTTTTTTTTTAAGTAATGATTAAACACTGTGTCCTAATGCCAATAAAGCAGGACCGTGTCAGGGAATCGCTAAATTTGTCACTGTTCACAACTGCGGAAAAAACTTGGTCGTCGTGGGAAGTACCTCCCCTTCACCAGCCCGGAGAGGCAGGCTCGCCAGAGGACCGGCGTGTCCAGGGGTCTCCCCTTTACTGCATGATCCCGAGGAACCAGGCGCACACCAGAGACTCGCCAGGCCGACCCGCACGTCCGGATTAAAGGGCTGGCCCGGGAGGGCGTGCCCGGCCCAGCCGCGCCGCCTCCGCTTACCCGGTAGTTGCTCGAGCCCACCCAGCCGGTGAGTGCGTCGATCGTCTTGCCCAGGCGGCCCAAGTCCTCCTCCAAGTCCGGGACGGCGCCGGGGGCGCCGAGGTAGAGCAGCAGCTCCTGGCCGACCTGCAAGCGGCTGCCGACGTCCTTTTGCTGCACTTGGGCGCTGAAATACTCCATGCTGCGGGGCTCCATGGTCGCGGCCGCCCGCTAGCCCGCCTGCCCGTAAGGAGCCAACTTTCGCCGAGAGCCGCCCAGCCTCCAGTGCGGGTCCCCGCGGGAAGGGGCACGACACGCTGTGTCCGGCCGAGGCGCAGCTAGCGGGGCACGGCGGGCGGCGGGAGCTGCGCCAGGCGCCTGGCGGCCCCCAAACTAGTCAAACTCGGCGCCCCCCGGCACCCAGCCCGCTTCAGAGGCCGCGGCCGTCGGCGACGTCAGCACGCGCGTGACGTCAGCGCGACGTCGGTGAGTGCCCGCCTGCCTGGACTGGAGCTCCGCGGAGGTGGCGGAGGTGGCGGAGGTGGCGGCGGTGGCGGCAGTGGCCAATGCGAAAAGTGCTGGGTGGACTGGGTCCCCGGAGGAAGACAGTGAAGTAGCTACGGTCGGCAGACCCTGGAGCCCGACCCTTCTCCGCCACGCGTCTCACAGCCCCCTGTTTCGCTCGGTGAAATACAGAACGTTTCCCAGTTTTCCTCCGCCTAAAATCAATACTTGAGAAGGTATCCGGTATTTGGAATCTCTCTTCCCCAATGCCAGTCCCGTGTTTTACGTGGTAGAATACACTCCTTCATCAAAACAAAAACAAAAAAAATCATGGCCCCTGTTTCCAGCCACCACCACCCCTGGTTGGGTGACCATATAATGCTTTTTTTTTTTTTTAACTGAACTTTAGTTTCCAGAGAGTAAAATGCACAGATTTTGAATATGCAGTACATGAGTTTTGGCAAATGTAGTCACCAGTGTAACCACCACTCCAACAAAGATGTAGCACATTTCCACACTCCAGGAACTTTCCGGGCAATAACCACTGCCTCCCCAGATAATTCTAATCTGATTTCTATCACCTTAGCGTAATTTTCCCCGTTTTTTTTCACATCACATAACCTAATACAGTCTGTACTCTTATTGAGTCAGGCTTCTTAGTTTAGTGTTTTGAGATTCCTTCCGGTGCTGTCAGTGTGTTAGTCGTCCCTTTTCGTTGCTGTTTAATCCATTCTATGGAAGCACCACAATTGTTGACTTACCTGTTTACAGACGTTTGCATTGTCTCCAGTTTTTTTATATTTATGAATAAAGCTGCGTGAATGTTCAAGTCGTTGTGTGAACAGTTGTGTTTATTTCTCTTGGGTAAATACCAAGGACTCTGGGGGAGCTAAAAAATAATAACGCTTTACCTCCCACCTTCTAAATTCTTCCAGCTGGTTTAATAAATTAACAGACAGATTAACAGGAGAAAAGCAATTTTAATACATCGGCACATGGAATTAATGTAAGCACGAAAATTCCAAAGATAGGTAAAATTTGATATATATGTTATTTTGGAAAAGGAGAAGGGAGATCTTAGATTTCAAAAATGAGAAGGAGCCATTTGCAGGTGAGGAAGAGCAAAACAAAAGGCAGGTAAAGTTTTGCTAGGAAGCCCAGGAAAAAAATGAGACTTAGGGGCAGGATCAAGTACACGGGCTCCTGCTCCACACCCTCCCATCTACTCTTCTCAATTCAAATTCTGCTGAGGTTAAGATTTCTTTCCTGGAGCAAGTTTTTACATCTGAATCTCTTAGGCAGGAAAGTGAGGGAGAGTCAAATATTCTGAGTCTTTTCTGAATAACCAGCTTAAAAATCAATATCCCAAAAGTCAAAACGTTGGCTCCCTTCCATTGGAATTACTAGGTGTTAAAACTGTATGTTTAACTTTAGAAGAAACTGTCATATTACACTCCTACCAGCGGTGCTTGGGAGGTCCAATTGTTCCACATACTCCATAATATTTAGTATGGTAGGCGTTATTTGTTTTAGTTATCTTAGTGGGTGTAAAGTGGTCTATAATATATTCTAAATACACACTGTATTTATATTCCTGCCCATTATTTCCAACCACAATTTAATAATTATCTGTATAATAGCTGTCTCTTCCACTATATAGAAAGCTCCAGGATCATTTGTTTTCCCTCCGATGGTGCTTGGCAAGTAATGAGCACCCAGTCAATTTAAGTTGAACAAGTGAATGAAATTGACACTGGAAATGTTCTCAGTAACAGTATAATAATAACAATAAGAAGACCCTCCAAATTCAAATAAACATGACTTTTTTCTGTTTATTCCAAGGGTTTTTTTCTTAATACTTTCTGTGTTTCACATTGTATTTTGTTGTAAAGTTTCTTCCATCTTTAATTCACTGTAATTTCCCTGAAGCAGGACCTCAAACAAGTGAATTGTTCTTACTATGCCTTGTGTGTCTAAGTTCAGTACGTAAAGGGTTGCAGAAGCATATAAAGAGAGGGTGCTGCCCACAAGATGTTTCCACCTTAATTGCCAGTGATCAGGTGCAAAATGGAGTATAGGAAAAATAAAATATAGGAGACCTGGATACTAAGTTCAGCCCTACCTGTGGCTATTAGCAAAAGTGATGGCTGCTATTAGTCCTGTGTTGTCTCCATTCACTTGTCTGAACTTAAGTAACTCAAGACTCACACTAGCTGGTCTGTAAGTCATACCTAAATAGTCTTTAAGTTATAAGATAATATGATGGCATTTGAATAGCCCTGCAAATAACTATGAAATGCTTAGTAAACACTGGTTACTATTATCTATACATACCCTATGGGAGGAAGTTGTGCAGTATGAGCCAAGAATGTGTGTATCTCATTAATTCATCAACAAGTATCCTCGGAGCACTTACGTACTAGACACTGTGCCAGGTTCTATAGACACAAAGTTTGTTTAGTCTGGTATCCACCCACAACAAACTTATACAGAGACAAAAAAATCGACATTTCCAGGATGCTATGATTGGGTAAGCAGAGGGTTTTTGGATGCCTAGATGAAAGACTCCTTGTCTAGATGGCACTGAGAATGGGGATAGGAGAGCTTTAAATCAGAGAAGGCTTCCTGGAAGAGTTTGTGTTTAACTTGAGGTTTTTAAGTTATATTTTATTGATTACGCTATTACAGTTGTCCTAGTTTTCCCCCTTTGCCCCCTACTACCCAGTAACCTCCACTCCCTCAGGCAATCTCCCTAACTATTATTCACATCCATGGGTCATAGGTAGATTTTTTTGATACTCCATTTCCTATACTTTATATCCCCAATGCTATTCTATAACTACCTATTAGTACTTCTTAATCCCCTCACCTTTTCTCCCACTCCCCGACATCCCCTCCCATCTGGAAACCATCAAAACACTCTCCATATCCATGATTCTGTCTCTGTTTTTCTTGTTTGTTTTTCAGATTCAATTGTTGGTAGATATGTATTCTTAGCCACTTTACTGTATATAGTTTTGATCTTCTTTTTCTTAAATAAGTCCCTTTAACATTTCATAAAATGATGGTTTGGTGATGAACTCCTTTAGTTTTTTTCTTGTCTAGGAAGTTCTTTATCTGCCCTTCAATTGTAAATGATAGCTTTGCTGGATAGAGCAATCTTGGCTGTAGGTACCTGCCTTTCACAACTGAATGTTTCTTGCCAATTCCTTTTAGGCTGCAAAGTTTCTTTTCAGAAATCAGCTGACAGTCTTATGAGAACTCCCCTGTAGGAAACTAACTTCTTTTTTCTTGCAGCTTTTAAGATTTTCTTTATCTTTAACCTTTGGCATTTTAATTATGACATCTTGGAGTGGGTCTCTTTGCATCCATCATAATTGGGACTCTGTACTTCCTGGACATGCATGTCTATTTCCTTCACCAAATTAGGGAAGTTTTCTTTCATTGTTTTGTCAGATAGATTCCAATTTCTTGCTCTTTCTCTTCCCCTTCTGGCACCCCTATTATGTGAATGTTGGACCTCTTGAACTTTTCCCAAAGGCTGCTTATACTATCCTCATGTTTTGGGATTCTTTTTACTTGTTGTTGTAACTGGTTGTTTTTGCTTTTTTATGTTACAAATCATTGATATGATTCTTGGCTTCTTCTAATCTGTTGTTTCCCTGTAAATTGTTCTTTATTTCAATTATTGTATCCTTCATTTCAGACTGAATTTTTTTTTTATGCTGATGAGGTCCTCACTAAGTTCCCCAAGCATCCTTATAAGCAGTGTTTGAAGTATGCATCTGATAGATGCATATCTCCATTTCATTACGCTCTTTTTCTGGAGTTTTATCTGTTCTTTCATTTTGGCCCAGTTTCTTTATCTCCTCATTTTGGCAGCCTTCCTGTGTTTGTTTCTATGTATTAGGTAGAGCTGCTTTGACTCTGTATCTTGGTAGTGTGGCCTAATGTAATAGGTGTCCTGTAAGGTCCAGTGGCACAGTCTTCCCTATCACCCAAGGTGGGTTCTCAGGATATAGCTTTTGTGTGGGGTGAGTACACCCTCCACTTGTAGTTGAGCTTTGTTTGCTCTTGGAAAATCAATAGGAGGGATTTACTCAGGTCAGTCAGCTTCAAGGACTGACTGTGACCACTGACCACCAACCTCTGCCCTCCGTGGAGGATCAGCTGTGCAGGGGCAGGGTGGTGGTGCTCTGATGTAATCTGTAGCTGTCCACTGGGTGTGCTGGCCCTGGGGTTTCCCAGCTGGTACAGACCAAGGTCAGCTCCCACCTGTGTTTTGCCAGGGACTACCCTGCCTGAGCTATAAAGCAATCTGAGATGGCTGCTACTCGTGCTGGGCTTGGAGATTCCCAGGTAAAGCCAAGCTTTGAATCTAGGCTGACTACTGCTAGTGCCAGGCCTGGGGCTCACTGAGGCCAGCTGTTGCTTATTTGAGAGGATTTAGAAAGTTGTGCAGTATGAGCCAAGAATAGCCATTCACATGGAAAAACAGCTTGGGTGGACCCATATATTGGGTAGGGTGGAGTCTCTGGAGATCTCCAAGGTGGGTCAAACTGTGTTAACCAGGTTGATGGAGTCTTAGATATGGCACCAGCTTGCCAGCTCTGTGGGGTGAGGGTTTAGAAAAGAGACAATGGCCTCTGCTCGTCTTGATGCCAGACACTTCATTTCCTCCCTGTATGCCACTGGTGCCTTTCAAGCTGCTACCCTGGTGCTGGAGCTCAGAGAGAGTGAGTTTGAGTAAGTGAGTCCATGTGTATGTTCTTTAAGAGGAACTGGTTGGGGCTTCTGAATTTTCTTCCACTGATCCAATCCTCGCTGGTTTTGCAGCCAGAAGTTCTGAGGACTTATCTTTCTGACACTGGAACCCAGGGCTAGGAGTGTGGGGCTGGGACTCCTTGCTCCTAAGATATCTCTACCAAGTTTTTATCTGCCTCATATGGGTGAGGGACCAGCCTGTTCTGTGTCTGCACCCCTCCTACCAGTGTTGATGGATTTGGTTTCTTTAATTTCATAGTTGTTAGACTTCTATTCAACTTGATTTCTAATAGTTCTGAGTGGTAGTTGTTCTATATTTTAGTTGTAATATTGATGTGGTTGTGTGAAGAGGCGAGCCATGTCTGCCTATGCTGCCATCTTCTAGATTGAATTTTAAGGATATGTAGAAATTGGCTAATTAAAGAAGTGGTTCCCTGGAGAATAACATGTTTATAAGATGTAGTGTTGACTATTTTAATATAACATTTGTTATTATCATTACACACCTACTACAAAATCTATGTATTTCTCTATATTGCTGTTGTCTGTCCTAGGTTGAATATCATTCGAATGGAAAGTTCTCAGAGTTTCTAGTTCACAGCACTCTTACAGGATACGTCATTCTTTTTCACATACTCCTGGATCAAAACAAACAACAACAACAATGACAACAAAACCACTCACCATGTAACACTTAATGAATACTCATGTTTTAATATCTTATTAGGTATATGAAAATAATCCACACAAATTGGAAAAAATTCATTTTTATTTCATTCTTAAATAACTGCACTTACGTGTTAATGAGAGGTCTGTGCATGCTGGTCACTACACCACTTCTCAAACCTTGGAATCGGACTGGATACCACCGTCTTCATCCTGTTGTACGCCGGTGTCCATGCAGCTCATGCTTTTTATCACAGCAACCTCAGAAAACACAGCCTTGCTAAGACATGATATCACAGCTTACTGTTGAAACTGTGAACTCCTTGGAGCCAGTAGTTCACTTCACATCTAACAAATACCAGTTTTTCCCTTTAAGACTTAAAATATCCTGCTCTTGGTGAGTTTGCTGCAGCACTCTGAAGTGCCTGACTACACAGGTTGGGAAGCTTGGCAGACAGGTGCCTGATGATGCTCAGATTAGCAGAGACACAAACAATCAGAAATGCAAGTAGCAGCTCTCCAGGAAGGAGGCATGGGTCCGGTGAGAGCTGGGCTTCATAAAGGCTGTTGCCTAAAGAGCTCAGCTTAACGTACGGTTAGGTCTTTCAATCCTCAAGGCAAGTCTGTGTGGAAGGTATTACCTCTCCATTTCAGAGAAAGATGAGGCTCAGGACTTAAGTCTTCAGTCTTGCTTGTGATTTCAGAACCATGATTTAGGCCCAGGATATCTGGCTTCTGTGGTCTCCCATGGAATCTTAAAGGAAAGAAAATGAAAACAAAAGTTAGAAACGAACTAGCAAAATAATAACACTTCATGCATATGCACTCTTTCTTTAACTGTCTGTATAACATTTTCACTTACAACCTTCCTTTCTCTGCATTCCTCTTAAAAGAAAAGAATACGGAGATGAAGGAAACTGGTGGGAGTATTAGGGAACAAAATAGTGTAGGAAACATCTACATTCTTTTGTAAGCAGTCACTAAAATATATCTGGGAGCACAAGTCTATTTTTAACTGGCAACAAGACTGAAATAGATCATTTAAATACAGGAGACCGACTTCCTGACCTATTTGTCCATTATTTGTGATAATAGTGGAAACTTTGAGTGGAATTTGTTCTGACACGGGACTTTATTTTCCACATGAAGATTAAGAGACAAATCACCATTCTGCTAGTTGGATACCATACTTCAACAAATATCCATGAAGAAGGGTTCTGGGTTAGGTGCGAGAGTGGGAGTGGGGCATTGGAGAGCCCACCAACAATATCACACGCCCTTCTCAAAGCTGGAGAGAGGGAAGTACATGAATGTTCAGACCACCTTCATTCATATTAGCTCAAACAGGAAACGCCCTAACTGTCCAGCAACTGGAAAGTAGATAATTATGGTATAATCACACAGTGGAATTCTTCAAAGCAATAAAAAAAACAAACTACTAATACACTCAACAGTGAGGATGAATCTGAAAAAGATCATGTTGAGCACAGGATCCCCGACATAAAAGAGTATATACCCCTGTGATTCTGTTGATGTGAAGTTCTATTACAGGGAAACCTCATCACGGTTTTGCAAGTTGGAAGAGCGGCTGTCACAATGACTGGGACTCGGAGGGTTCGAACTGGGAAAGGACCTGCGTTGACTTGTTCTGCATCTCAGTCTGTGGTGAAGAGAACAGTACACATGTAGGTAAAATTCAGCAAGATGTGTAGTTAGGATTAGGATGTGACACATTTACTATATTTATGTTATAACTAATAAAAAACAGGAAGAAATAGAAAAGATTAAAAGGAAAATAAGGAATAAGAGAGTTACAGCCTAGTGCAGTGCTATCCAATTGAAATATATATGTGAGAGTAAAATATATGTGATTTTGTTTTTTCCAGTAGCCAGCCATACAGGGTGGGACAAACGGTAATAGTTGTGAGTATGCAAAAGTTTATTCTTATGTTATTATTTATTAATTATTGTATTATTTTCCATATGGACAACTGTAAACCTACTTTTGCCCCACTATGTATTTTTAAAAGGAAAAAGAAATGTTACATTTAGTAATGTATAAATTATATTTTATAATAGTTTACTTAGTGATATTTAAAAATAACATCTACTAAATTTATAGTTGTTTTATTAAATGTTATATTTAATAATTATTTATTATGTTTAATTAATATCCAAATATTATCATTTAAACATGTGATCAGCATTAGAAAGGATTAATAAAATATTTTACATATTAGGAATGCAAGTCTGTTGAAAATAGCATCAGTTTAGAATTAGAAAAACTCAAGTTCTGATATTACTAGCTGTGTTTAAGATAACTTAATGAAGTCATCTGTCAACTCCTCTGAGCTTTAGTGTTTCTGTTTAAATAAGGGGGATTAGCATTAATCATGAGAGAGATAGTCCTCCATGGGTCTGGCATCTGTCTTGCTGGTTATGCCAACAATGGCCCTGACCACTGTCTACCTGGGCTACTTCTCAGGGTTATGTTTACAACAAGAAACCTTGAGGGATGAAAAAATGTCTCCCTATAGGACAAAGAACAGGTTTACTTACTGCTTGCTATAAAATGAAGGGTTCTCCCACTCCATTTTTCTCCTGTAAAGCAACCTTCATGAGATTTGGTAGCAAAAAGAAAGCAATGCAAACATGAAGCTCACGCTGCTTTGTGTGCCATGAGTAAAATGTCCTTCATCTCTGACCCAGGAGTCTTGGGTCTTTGGACCCAGCTAAGTCATCAGAGCTTGTAAGTAGGGTAAATGGAATTCTACCACCTGCCATGAAAGGTTTTTTTTTAAAGATCAAATTAAATTCACTAGGAGGTAAAAAGACTCCGTAAATGTAGTAAATATTCTTGAACAACAATGTTAAGTGGCATACAATTAACCCCTAGACAAATGAAACACAAGTATTAAGGAAGTTCAGCTAAAAAGGTCAGACAAAGCTTCACTGCTTGCTCTGGAATTCCATAAACGGTAAAATAGACCCTACCTGTTCCAGCAATCGTTGATGTAACCTTATTTCTATGGGTAAATATTTTCTCATTGATTTCCAGTGGTAAGTATGTCAAAGTCACGCTCCCAATGAGTGGAATACTTTGTTGAAGAAAGGGGCTGGAAGTTACATAAAACAGAGATAAGGTTGTAGAGTATCTAGCTTCCTGCCCATTGAGAGGGCTCTGCCCAACTCTGTACCACCAAGGGCTTAAATTCTCCTCATTCCCCATGATGTTCCTGGAGTGCAGAAGGACTTACTCATGGAACCCTTCAGTAGGGAAACACCTTTGGGTCTTCCACCACTTTTAAGAATTAGAGTTAAGCTCGATAAAGGATAATTCAAGTCCAGAAAGAAACGGAATTCTTCTTGGGGAGAATAATTTCACTCTAAACTTCCAACTCCAAAAATTTAGGTTACAATGATAAATGTGGGAATATTCATAAAGGGTGTGGTTCAGTGTCAGAAAGATTGCTCTCAAGTGCCAGATTTAAGAGAAGCTCCTTGACATAGGAGCAAATGGAGTGAGTGGGAGCATGGGCATGATTCAGCAAGGAAGGAATCCCAGGAACAAGAAGGAATCTGGATGCAGAGGCAGGAAATAACAAGCTGAGCTCAGCAACTATGGCTGGGCCAGTTCAGCGGGTTCCTGGGACTTAAATGCCGGAATTCTTGCCAGAATTTTTAAGTCCTAAAAAGGTTTTGTCACATGCATTTTATAAACAATATACCACTTGTTTATGACAGCCAGTACCTTAGTTCCCATAAAAGCCTGGAAAAATAGAAAATTTTATGTGCGATAAACAATGGGAAAAATTGATGCTTTGATGTTATCAGGGAGCCCAGTGATATTTTCCCATCAAACATGTCAAAGTTGAGTTATATTGTGATTAAGAAAGGCCATGAAAATTCATGAGGAGCCATTGTATTAATGTGAGATTTTTTTCCCCCCAGTCTACAAGGATCCACTAAACTGACATTTTAAAAAAATAAAGTTTCTACCTTATGATAGACTGTTTAAAAATTTTTTTAAGTTAAAAAAAAATGATCCATGAACTCCCATAAAATCAGTTCCTGCCCAGTTGCTTGTGACTGGATGTTTTGTTTCAAATGACACTTTTCCATTTTATTTAGCAGTGAGTTTTCTAAGAAAAAACAAAGTATTGAAAAGTTTGTGTTTTGAAATGTTGGTTTCTGTCTGATTTTCTTTTTGTCTATTGCTGAGTAACAAATTACCTCAATCTTAATGGTTTAAAACAATATATATCTATGATCTCACAGATTTAGGTGGGCCAGGAATATGAGAACAGCTTAGTTGGGTGTTTTCCGCTTGCATTCTTTCATGAAGCTGTAATCAAGACGTCAGGCAGAGCTGTGGTCAACTGAAGGCTTGACTGGGGTTGGAGAATTCACTTTTTAGGTGGCTCACTCCTGTGATTGTTAGCAGGAAGCCTTGGTTCCTTGCATTGTGAATTCCTCCACAGGGTTGCTTAATTAACTTCATGACATGACAGCAGACTTCAAGCAAAGTGAGTGATTCAAAACCAAGGAGAAAGTCACAATGTCTTCTATAGACCAGCAGTCCCCAACCTTTTTGGCACCAGGGACTGGTTTCATGGAAGATAACTTTTCCGTGGGGAGTGGGGGTGAGGGGTGGGAGGGCTGGTTTCGGAAACAATTCAAGCTTACCTCCTGCTGTGTGGCCCAGTTCCTAACAGCCCCGGGACCAGTTAGGACAGGAAGTGGGGGACCCATGTTTTAGACTTAATCTCAATTTTCCACAATAGTCTTATTATTTACACAGGTTAGCCCTAGTCAGTGTGGGAGGCGACTATGTTAGGGCTTGAAAAACTGGAGGCAAAGAATGAGGACCATTCTGGAGGCTGACTAGCACACTACCTTTAATTATAATACTTTTTAAATTTTGAAAATAGTATTTTCAAATGAGGGTAGGAGTCAATAGTTAAAAGAAGTAAATTTTAATTGTAAGTTTGAAACAGTGACAATAAAATAAATTTGGAAAAACCTGAAATTCCTCAGGTTACTGACAGCCAGAATTACCCAAGTCTTCCCACAACTATTTTGACAGTTATATGTTCTAATCACCATATTAATGACCTGAAGTACATCTGAAATGTACAGGGTCACTCTGATACAAATTTTCATTATTATGGATGTGGGAATGAGCCTAAAAGTTGGTTCCTGTTTTTTGAGAAAACTGAGCAACAATTGCCCAAAACTATTATATTTGAAGAGACATTTAGAAATCAAATTTGCAAACCTTTAAGAAAAACTAATCACTTTTTTCAATATAAAGACAGACACTCTGGCTAGACTATTACAATAAAATGCACAGATCAATTAAAAATTACATAAAGCTCTGAGATTGGTTTTTTAATTACCTTGGAAACTGACTTTTTTTTTTTAATGTGAAACATTGGTGACACACTAAATGATAGATATTTCTAAATCTGTTCAGGTCAAAAAGAGGCTGACAATCTGAAAAATGTATTCTTATAAAAATGACAATTTTTTCATAATCAAACAGTGGTTTGATGACTTGTTCTTTTGAGTTAAATTTATGATGAACTGACTTTGAAAGCTTGCTTTACTACACAAATATATATATATGTGTGTGTGTGTGTGTGTGTATATATATATATATATATATATGCTGGCTTAGTCAGGAGTAGCTGCTGATCGGAGTTTTCTAACTTATGATTGAATGGTTATTTTTCTTTATATAAAAAAAGAAATGCCATGGTATAGGGTAAAACTTGGGTTAAAAGAATACATTCTTTGTATGCCCTCCTTATTAATAAAGTGGCTCACAAAGTTTACTTAATTTGCTTTTTAAAGCTAAACTCTCAAGTTACAAAGTAATGCTAATATTTTCACTGCACATAACGAGACTGCTAGAGTGCAAATAAAATCTGAATTAGAGGAGAGATCATGGTGGGACTTTTCATTGTTTGAGACTTTGGGCTCATTTACATCAGTTTTAAAAGACTGACAGTAGACGCTGCCCAGGTTACTCAGCTGGTTAGAGGGTTGTCCCAATACCCCAAGGTTGCTGGTCCAGTCAGGGCACATACAAGAATCAATCAATGAATGCATAAATAAGTGGAACAATGAATCAATGTTTCTTTCTTTCTCAAATCGATCAATTAAAAAAACATTAAAAAAAGATTGACAGTAGACTTGCAGTCATCACTTACTGTAAAAAAAACCCATTGACAAGTATCTTAAGATAGTAGGAGAGCTGGAATGGTCAGAAATCAGTTCAGGCTGCCAATAAACCACCAGCAATTAGGTCTGGGGGCATACTGTGGTAGTTATAGATTTGCTTTGCCTCGCACCCTTTCCCACCCACCTTTAGGTCTCAACCTCTTTTCCTTTGGGTGATGGGGTGGGGGTACCGACTGTCCTAGTTTGCCCTGACCCAGTTTTGGCATTTAAAGTTCTGTGTATGGGAACCCCATCGTCCTGGTAAAACAGGAAGAATTGGTCACTGTAAAAGTGTGGGATGTGGAAAAGTGAGAGGCTGACAACCACACTGCTCCTTGCCCCCCAGACCATAGGTGTGGCACTTGATCACTCACTGCATCCTACCGACGCAGTCACAGTGATTGAAAAAGGAATGGATTTTTAACAAAGCCAGCCTGTTGGTGGCGCTTTTCTTCTAGAAGTAATAAAGAAAATGAGCTCTTTTCAATTTGCACAGTTACCATGCCCGCCATCCTGACTGCCACGTGGAAAGATCCTACGCTAGGAATAGAAAGCCTCAATCATTTGACCCTTGAAAACAGCTGTAAATTCCCTCTTCCTAAGAATAAATAAATAAATAAATAGTCTGCACAGTCCCCAGAGGGACTGAGTCCCAGTTGGCCCAGTAGTAACTTACTCATTAAGTCCCTTTTCTTGGTTTTCTTTCCTTCCAGGTCTCACTTCCCTACTCTACCCCAACCCTTCTAGCAATCACTTCCTGAATCAGCTACTTGCACCCAAATCCTTGCCTTTAGAGAAACCCAGACTAAGACAAAACCCAAGCAATCTGCCCCCAGCTCCCAGCCTCTGAGTATCAATGAGCTATAAGAACTGGTTGTCACCATGTCCCTCTGGGAGGCTGCATACTTGCTTTATTGCTTTGGGTAAAACTTGAAATTTGCTATAGTGACTACATCTTTATCTTATACCGCAAGTCCCCAAAAGCTTGCATCTGGGAAAGAGAGGCCCAGCCTGGTGACCATGACCATCACAAGGACCAGATTATTTCTTCTGAACCCCCAGTCTTCGACGACTGCTTCTAGGCTTTTCTAAAATATATCACTATCCCCTCAGCCATAGTTGCCACCTGGCCTCAGCTGCAGCTGTTTTTTCTTGCTTAGCCCTGCCAGGGTCCACAGTGGCTCTATGAAGGCTAGTTTGGTGGCCCCCAGCTTCCCCCGACTCAGCTCCAGAACAGTCCTGCTTCTCCCACTTCTACTCTCTCCCCACATTGTCCATGCCTCACTTTCTCTGGTATAGTTGGTGTCGCTGCATTGATTCATGCTAAGAAAACTGCAGTTTTGCCCACTATTGCTTTTGTACTATCGGTGTGAATGACAACGCATGAAAAAGACAACTAATGCATTAGCATTAGTATGTAAATAATTTTGACTCACTGTGAGAATTACCACACACTAGAATCATCTATAATGGGTTTAGTTGTGGCCTCCCAAAAATATGTCCCTGTCCTCATCCCTGGAACCTGTGAATGTGATAGTGCTTAGAAAGAGGGTCTTTATAGAAGTAATTAGTTAAGAATCTCAAGATGAGATCACCCTGGATTAGGGTGGACCCTAACTCCAAAGACACGTGACTTTATAAGAGCGTGAAAGGGAAGAAGACAGAGAAAAGAAGACCACGCGAAGATGAAAGCAAATACTAGTATCATGTGTCTACAGCCAAAGAATGCCACGGATTGCTGGCCACCACCTGGAGCTAGGAGAGGGGCGTGGTTTCTCTTCCAGAGACTCCAGAAGGAAGCGATCCTGCTGACACCCGAACTCAGACTTCTGGCCTGCACAACTGGGAGAGCACAGATTTCTGTTGTGAGCCAAGTTTGTGTTGATTTGTTACAGCCGCCCTCAAAAACTAATAACCCACCCAATGTCTTCCTTCCTCCTTTGTCCAGGTCCCCTGTCCCTGATTTCTAATTCCTTTTAACTCCATCTACCTGTGAGTTTCCAGGAGACTGGGAAAGTTTTCAATAAAGCTGAGAAAAGAGACCAGATGTCTTTAACTAATGCGTGTAGACCAAATATAGACAAACGTGCATAGTTGGGCCTCTATAGTGTCATTATATTGTTTTCTATTCGTGTTTGTTTCCAATATTTAAAAGTAAGTGGAACCCACACACAAATCCAGATGACTAGATTCTCCTGGACAACAAGAAGGTCCAGTTTCCTGAAAAGCAACACTTAGCTTGAAGTTAGCAGAAGCTGTTCCCCCTAGAAAGGTCCTGGGCTCTTCAGTGCCCTGCAGTTTTCACCGGCCCACCTTCTTATTAAGGTTTGCAACTTAAACCCAAAACATGAGCCGCCACCTCTGTTTCCCACCCATTTGGGGAAAGATATCAGGGCGTTCATAGTCTGGGCAGCTTCAGCATCCCATATTACCTTACCATGGTATTTGGCATTCAGCAGTTAGGCTTAGTGCACGAAAAGACTAGCTTTTTCTTTTAGATAGTTTTTCAGTGAATCTGAAGTAATTGGTAATGAAATCATTCTATATATTTTCCTAATGTCCTAATACCAGATTTTTGACAGTCTGTGAGAATCTTACTCTGAGAGTAGAACTACCTCTTTCCCTTTTGAACTATGGCAACAACTTCTTTAAGAAATGATTCCCTGGTATTGTGGAATGAATGTTTGTATCCCTGCAAAATTTATATGTTGAAGCCTATTGTGATGGGATCAGGAGGTGGGGCCTTTGGGAGGTATTTAGATTTAAATGAGGTTATAAAGGTAGTCTTCATCGTGGGATTGGTTCTCTCTCTCTCTCTCTCTTTCATCTATCATCTATCTATCTCTATAACTCTATCTCTACCTCTACCTCTACCTCTACCTCTACCTCTACCTCTACCTCTACCTCTACCTCTACCTCTACCTCTACCTCTACCTCTACCTCTACCTCTATCTCTATCTCTATCTCTATCTCTATCTCTATCTCTATCTCTATTTCTATCTTTCTCCCCAAACCTGTCTCCCGCCACCCACTTTCCACCCATGGGGGAACACCACAAGAGAGCATCCATCTGCAAGCCCAGAAGAGGACCCACATCAGAACCTGACTTTGCTGGCACTTTGATCTCAGACTTCCCTGCCTCCACAGCTGTGAGAAAGAATCACGTGTTGTTCAAGCCACACAGTCTGTGGTGTTTGGTTATAGAAGTCCTAACTGACTAAGATGCCTGGCCTGGCTTCCCTTTGACCTGCTCTGTTACGTTTTGTGGCTGGTGATCTTTCCCATTCAAGATCTAATGTCACTCCTTTACTCAAAAACCTTTAGTAGCCTTTTAATTTCAAAAGACAGGTTATATACTGCTGGCCTAGCTCCTATGATCTCCCAGCCTTCATATACCTTATATTCCAAGTCACGGGGAATCACTAATTGCTGTTTTTTTAAAACTCCAAACTCTTTCTTCTTCACTGAAACACATATAATGACTTCCTCGTCTCAGGAATCACTCTGCACCATTCTAAGTTTTCAAGTCAAGAAGACCCCACTTTTCCTAATATCAAAGCTTGTTACATTTTTACAAAGAAGAATGAAATAGAGGCAACTTAACCCATCATAGAAGAAGAAGCTTTAGCAAGCTTCGTTTTTTTGGAACTGAGCCCACATTACATCTTTTCAGGCATGTATGACAGAGGGAATTTCACTTAATCCATATTGAGACTCCTTGTCCCATTTTTTAAGGTTTTCAGAGGCCTCAGATGCAGTCAGTAACCCTATTCCTGTCATTGCAAAGTGGTGCTGGGAACAAAAATATACAACAGGAGAAGACTGGACTAGGAACCTTAATATTGGGGTTCTGATTCTGCTTTTGTCTCTTCTGTATTTTGTGTTTTTGCACAACTCACGTAACTTGTCCCATATTATGATTATATATTATTTTATAAAAGCACCTCCTAAAAACATTTTGAAGTGCTTTTGGCTTCCTTAGTGTGGTCCGGAGATCAGCCTGAATGTCATATTCTGTGCTTTGGGGAAAACGAAACCAGTGCCCTCGCCAAGACCTCTGTGTACTCCCTGTGGGGTTACGGTCTCATGGCCCCGCTGGCTGTGGCTGCCCACTGAATTCTTGTTTTTCACTGTGTAGCTTGAGGCTATTTCTTGATCGCTACCCTGTCTTCAATCCACTCCTTAGTCTTCATACCAACACAACTCTTATTTACCCGAGGGTGTGAGTGTGTAGGTGTCTACAATGAATGTTTAGGGAGGTGGAGCCATACAAGTATCTTAACATGAAATCACTTAGAATCACTCATTCTCAGCAGTCTTTTGGCTACATCTCTTGTTGTACTCACCCCTCTTTCCTCTGTGCTTGCCCTCTCAGGAAAAAAACCCCAAAACGTAAAAAAACAAATTCTTTCCATTGCCTTCTGTAGAGCAGTTTAACCTTCCTGAGCTCCTGCTTTCCAAAGCAGCTCTGAGTCTTCATCCAGGACTTGTATGGTTTCCTTTTTTAGATGTAAAACTTTGGACTATCTGGTATTTAAGAATAATTACAATTTTTTGTTTTGTTTTGTATAAACCAACAGAAGGAGGTAGCATATAAATTAGCAAACAAACCAAAAAACAAGAATTAATAGGAAAATTTGCATGGAATGAATCAGAGAAGCCCTTGAAGACTGTTTGTTGTTGGGGCAGTGAACACATGGGCACCCTGCTCAGGTCCCATCAGAAACTCTTAAGGCTATACCAGAACGTTCTTCAAAGGGTTGGAACCACCTCCAGTTGGAAGGTTGACGGTACTGGGAGTTCATATCCCCTAGGGAGGCTGCTAGTCAGCCAGCCACTAGTGAAGGCATACAAGGCCCAGCTCCTTTGCTTCAAGACTGAAGGAACTCAGAGATGTAATTCATGCTCCAGATCTCCCACAGGATTAGACTAAGTTCAGGATTCATCTACGCTTATACCCTTGTTTGTCTTACCTGCTTCCCACATTCCCTTCCTCGTCTACCCTGGGAGTACATCCTTAATAAACCACTTTCACTTGATTCCGTGCCTCAGTCTACCTCAGGAAGAGCCTAAGACATTAGGTGTTCTATTTCATTGGGTAGGTAACCTGGGAATTCACTCTTTCATACATATACACTGAACACCTCTTTTTTTAAAAAATATTTTATTTATTTATTTTCAGAGAGGGGAAGGGAGGGAGACAGAGAGGGAGAGAAACATCAATGTGTGGTTGCCCCTCATGTGCCCCCAACTGGGGACCTGGCCCATAACCCAGACATGTGCCCTGACTGGGAACTGAACCAACAACCCTTTGGTTCACAAGCCCTCACTAAATCCACTGAGCCACACCAGCCAGAGCGGAACATTTCTTATATGTATTGGATACTATCAAGAAATGATCTCGATCATGTGTATAATACATCCTGCCTCAAAAAAAGTAAAAACTAGTTAGTGAGAGCCATTCAGTACAATGTGAAGCCAAGTGTCCTTTATTCATGCAGAAAACATTCAATATCCTCCTTGTACCCATGGAATCTCAAAGAGATAGGGAAGGAGTGCACACAACTCCATGGTCTTACATGCTGGGTTTAGGAGGACAACATAAGATTTTTAAACAAAACATTGGAAGTGAAGGACCTATGAACTAGAGGAAATAGTTTGGGTAGTTGAGCATGTGAGGTTGAGAAGACAGAGCAAACCATAGTGTTAAGAGACCTCTTGAGAGAACCTTCCATCCTCTGAAAGAGTGAATCCCTGCCGTATACTTTATCCCTTTACTCTGCCACTCTCATCCCACGGGCATATGATATGATGTGGGTCAGTGTGTCATTCTGTGCTTGTTTAATGGGTACCAATGGGAGTATGTTCAGATATGCAAAAAAAAATTACATCCTATTTTTGCCTCCATTCCACCAAGGTCGTGTTTCCACTTACTAGCCCTCTTTCCTTTGGAGAACTTGGTAGGACTCCTGGTCCTCACCATCATCTAGATGTCTGATACCTGGGCTATCAGACATGGGCAGTGCCCTGCTGAGTCATCCCTCATTTCTCTCCTCAAGACATGTTTGGACCTCACTGTTCCTTCTGCTCCTCCCTTACTGCTCTGGAATGTGGTGCACTCTGGGAGGTCAGTCCCCAGGATCTACCCAGGGGTCAGCAAGGTACCAGGTTCTCATCTCTATTTAAATTTCCATCATTTCCCTGTTTCCTTTTCCTCTCCCCTTTCCCCTGGACTTGTAGAATCATATTTAGAAATAAGACAGGAGCGGGCTCTTACATACTCCATTCTTTCCCTCCCAAACGTTGTCTATATTTTGGGCCATTTCCATTCCTTAAGGATTTTGAAACTACCAAGTAAGGAAAAGGCATTCTGTTTTCTTTCTGCTGTCATAGCTTGAAATAGGGAGAGAGGAGTGGAAGCAGGAAGAAATGGGAAAAACAAACAAACCAAGAAACAGAGCAAGAAATAGAGTGAAGCAAGTGAGGTGCCTGCAGCACAGAATTTGAGGAAGTATTCACTCTCATAGTCACATAAATGTTGACTCTACAGAATCCTGAGTCTAGGGCCATGCCACCCTGAATGTGCCAGAGCTCATCTGGTTTTGGAAGCTGAGCAGGGTCCGGCCTGGTTGGTACTTGGATGGCAGACAGAACCCTGAGAATGAGTGCCCCCTATACTTAGTGCCCGAGACATCGCACTTGACTCATGCTAGTCCTAGACTTGGAATGAAATACCCATCCTTACCAAATAAATAAATTAATTAATTAAGCAGTTAATAATACAAAATTTAGTCTATGAATAAAAGAATAAAAGAAATGTTAATAATGGTTGCCTTTTCATATGGATTATGGGTGACACCTATATTGTTTTTCTATTATGTATTTTTTCTAATTTATTCCAATAAGCATGTAATAATTTTATACTTAAAAATATATAAAATAGAAACTACTGTGGTAAAATATCAGTCAGTGAAGCTAGGTAAAGTATATATGGAAATGCTGTGTAGTATTCTTTCATTTTTTTTGTAAGTTTGAGATTATTTCAAATTAAAAAAATTTAAATACTGAAAAAAATCACAGTCCTTATTAAAAATGTTTCAAACGCATCAAAAAATGTAAAACCTTCATGGCCCCAAATAGATTGGAAACAGGCTTACAATATTTCTAAACCTCACAGTTCAACATAACATACTACCTCAAACCCTCTACATATGTAGGCTACATAATAGCTCTTGCACATTAAGATTTTGGTGGATCACCATATTTAGAAAACATTCTTAAAAGATCAATTTAAATTTTTATAATGAATAGTTATAAAAGTTGCTATCTGTGAAGCAGGTGACATACAAAGGAATCCCCAAATAGCTTGAGCTGTAGATCAGGTTTTATATCCAGTGGGTGTTTCTTAATGTCTCGGTTAATTTCTAGTGTTACCTCTGCTAAAGTCAATGACCTAAACTCTGCTCCAGATCACTGGGACTGGCAGCACGATGTGATCTGCTAGATATTATGATCAAATGGGAGCCCTGAAACTACTGAGCAATTTCTCACCGACACCATTTCCAGCACTCTGAAAAGTCAATGAACTTTTATCTGAAGATCGGCCTGAGATCAATAACTGAGCATCAGTCCTTTCTCAGAAACAGCTGATTTTCTGTATACATCAGAGATATAAATACATGGCATAGTGTGGGGCACATTTATAAACCACATCTAAAAATTGTAGTTGAATGTAAAGAAATCCAAGGAAAAAGCAACCATAGAACACAATAGGAACCCATTTTTTTTCTGTCTGTCAAGTTGAAATTCTCTCTCTCTCAATCTCTTATTTTCTGCAAGTTTGAAATTATTTCAAAATAAAAATATACACAAAAATACCAAAAAATATGTTATGAGTTATCATATGGTCCTTCAGCCCTCACTCTCTAGTTCTAGGACAAATGCAAAATGGCACAGTCTTCTTTCTAAGTTAGCTATCCTGGCAAATGCCTAGATCCATCCCAGTTTGCTGCTGCCATTTTTGTAGTCTGCATCTCAACCCCTGGAACTACCTATCAGTGAGCATGACTCACGGTAGAAAATCAGTCAGGACGAGTCAAATTAGTTAAGGTCCTTGGGCCGTTTAAACTGTTAAGCAGGTAAGTAACACCAACTGCCCATTTAAAAAGACATACACTCTTTAGTTAAAGCTCATAAAATAAAACAAACATTATTTTGCTTCAGAAACAGAAGACTAGCCCTAGCTGGCGTAGCTCCGTGGATTGAGCACCAGCCTGTGAACCAAAGGGTCGCAGGTTTGATTCCCAGTCAGGGCATATGCCTGGGTTGCAGGTAGGGTCCCCAGCAGGGGGCACTTGAGAGGCAGCGACACATTGATGTTTCTCTCCCTTTCTTTCTCCCTCCCCTCCCGTCTCTCTAAAAAGAAATAAAATCTTAAAAAACAAAAACACAACACGAGTCTGAGGTTTCCTGTCTGTCTCTAAATCCTGAGTGGCTGAGCACTCCATGCCTTGCGATGGCTGTGGCCTTCCTGGTGTGGGGCACATCGGCTCTCCCAGACTCCTGCTCTCTCACACATTTCATTGTCATGACTTCCTTAAGTGTAAGATCAAGGTCAGGCAGCATATTGTTCCTCACCAACGCAGTGATTAAAGCAGTATGTGGATTCACATTCAGCCCAAACTTTTTTATTTTCATGTTGATACCCTTCCTTGTTGCGTATATAGCTCGTGTGCCATCAGTACTGATGGCACATTTCCGAAACGAAAGCACATTTCTAGGCTCTCAAAATTGTTGTAAATAACATGTAACATTAACTAGAAGGAAAATTTATTTCATTGTATTTGGTTTCTATAATATATCCAAAGTGGGAGAGTTAATATGTACATGACTTGTACTTAATATAGTATTTGGAAAGGAAGCTATACAATCACATGTGTTTGGGAGTTTGGTGAAAAATGGGGAATAATTTAGTGTATTCAGTAATCAAATAATTGAATCAGTAGAATTAGATGAATATGTTTTGGTCAGTATGATGCTCGAGGAAAAAGGCAAGATAACAAGGAAGAGGTAGTTTAATTTCTATACTTTTTTAGTCAAAAAGTGAAATGAGATCCTCAACCGCCTGGAGAGGCCCAGCTGGGTTCATTCAGGCGTCATGGGTGTCTAGTGTTGTTCTGCAGAAGGAGCTGGAAGCGATCAAAGCTCACGCCAGGGAAATGGAGGAAGAAGCGGAAGAGCTGAAGGAGCTACAGAGCGAGGCAGAGAAGCAGATAACATGAGTCCACCTCCAGGCAGCGCCGGCCAGCGATCACGCCCACCGAGGAGAAGACGGGAGCGGATGCCCGTCCCGTGTACGCTGGCAATGTGGACTATGGTGCGACAGCAGTAGAGCTGGAAGCACACTTTCACGGCTATGGCCCAGTTAACTGTATTACCATATTCTGTGACAAATTTAGCGGCCATCCAAAGGGTTTGCGTATACAGAGCTCTCAAACAGTCAGTGAGGACTTCCCTGGCCTTAGATGAGTCCCTGTTTAGAGGAAGAGAAATCAAGGTGGTCCCAAAACAAACCAACAGACCAGGCATCAGCCCAACAGACCAAGGTTTCCCACAAGCCCAATACTGTGCTGGGACCACAAACTACAACAGTTCCCAATCTCGACTCTACAGTGGTTTTAACAGCAAGCCTCAGGGTCGCGTCTACAG